>VYZX01000552.1:0-66280 GCA_013401335.1 Brachypteracias leptosomus
CGCTGCCCTGATCACGATCCTGGGGAGAGGGGGGGATGCGCTGCCCCGATCGCGATCCTAGGGAAGGGGAGGGATGCGCTGCCCCGGCCCCGCATCGGGAAGGATGCGCTGCTTGGACCCGTGATCCCTGGGAGGGGAGGGATGCGCTGCCCCGCCCCCCGCGGGGGTGCGNNNNCCCGGGGGGATGCGGGGACGGGACGGGGAGTCCGGGGCCACCCCTGGTGCTCGCAGCGGAGATTTGCCGGCTCCCCGGCTGGGAACACGGTGCTGCGGGGAGTGTGTATGGGGGGGACGGGGACAGGAGAGGGGGGACAACAGCCCGAAGCCGAGCTCAGCAAGGAGCGGGTCCAGGGATGAGGGTGCCAGGAATGTGCAGCCTCGGCAGGCGGGCAGGGCGGACACTAGTGCCTATTCAGGACCAGGCACAGGCGCCTATTGTTCTGGGGGCCCCGCATGAATGTTTGCCGTTTTAATTGCAAAAACATTTGCTAATTCCGCTCAGGAATGAATTTGGGCTCATTTGTTGTCTGGCTATTAATAGTGGGGGGGGGGATGAGGAGGGGGACAGCAGCCGGTGGGCTTGCAATGCCCTCCCCCCCGTCTGCCCAGGCAGCAGGAGGAGGGATGGAGCAGGGTTTGGGTGACAACCAGCAACTGATCACTAAAGTACAGGGGGTTGCACCAGCACACGAGTACAGCCCCTTGAGTAACTGTCTGGGGTCAACTCAAGACTGAAGTGTATTAAAATCTTTCAAGCAACTTATTATCCAGTTATCCAATGACTCCAAATAACTTGCAGAGCCTCTTGAGCCTCAAATAAAGTGAGATTTGGGCACTACTTACCAAAACAGGGAGCGGAGGGGTGAGAAGATGACTCTGAGGCCCATCTGCAAGGAGGAGATGGTTGTCAGATGCTCCAGGGTCTGTTGTTCACTTGCTTTACTGTGGTTTGTAGCAGAAACCGTTTCGGTAGGAGAAACTGGGAGTGCCTGATCCTGGAGCATCGTGTGGTCTTCCAGGTGCTATCTCTGGATTTGGATGCTCCCTTCGAATGAGAAAAACAACAGACTTAACACAACTTTTCCTTACAGTTGGGCTGCAAGGTAGGAAGGGGCCCCATTTCTGTGAGAGCAGTGCCCAAGCGTCCTCTTGAATCTGGCCAAAAAGATGGCAAGACTGGAAGGGAACTTCTGCGTTTCTTAGACAAAAGTTGCTAAAAGCAGCCAGACATCACTGGCTTCACCCCTCTGCCTGAGAACCAGCTGGTAACAGGGTTTGCTCTCCATGTGAATACAAAGGGTGATGGCCAAATCAAGGTGCTTCACCCTGTGCTGATTTCCAGCTCTTTTCAGATTTAGGATCATAAGTCCAGAAGAGTGGGCAGAAGCAAGGTAGGGAATAAAAACATTTATTCCACTACACTTGACTTTACATACTGGGGGCATCCCACTAAGTTAGGGTTACACGGCCAGCAGTACATAAAATTAAACATGGACTGATGGCTGCAGGGCTGGTGCTGGATGGTGAGAGAGGAGTGAGACCATAAGGATGTTTGATGCCAACTGACTATTTGAGGGAAAAGAATAAGGCACAAAAGGGAGCTAACAAGATGTTGAGGTCCCAAGCTGCAAAATTCTAGATTATTAGACTATGTAAGGTGCTGCTTGGCCTGGGGAGCAATCCCTGCTCCACAGGGATTGTCTCCTGCAGTAGGGTGGACCCTGCTCTTCATCATGGCCTTAAAATGCTGCCATGCAACAGGGGCCAGTGGAGCGTGGAGTGTTCAGAGCATACCCAGCTCCAGGCACTAAAAGCATCTAAAGATTCTGCACATCAGGGAAATGCCATGGTCGCAGTTATACCAGCGGAAGTTATTGGCATCAGGCATGGAAAGTGGGGCTCACAATTGACATCAATATTCTGTCCTACCTCGAGCTCTCTGTGGGAAGCTTGGATGCTTGGATTTTGAGGTTTTCACGTGCAGAGCTGTGGAGACTTTCCCAAAACTCTCAACTATTTCCTGTTGAAAATAAAACATGTTGATACCTTACAGCCCTCAATGGGGAGATACCACAAGTCCCTGGCACATTTCAGTTTTAAAGGTCAATATATTCAAATCTCCTCTTGATTTAATTCTGAGATTTCAGTAATATGTTGGATTTTGAAAAAGGCTTTTCAAAATCTACAGAGTAGAAGTTCTCATTTCCTTTTTTTTTTTTTTAATATGTGAAGTCCATCTGTCCCAGCCACCAACAACTGTTCCGAGTCAGCTGTCAGTGCCAAAAATCACTGGGTGGAAACGTTGTTAGCTCTGCTGCAGTTATGATAAGTTGCTTGTCGGTATTTTCTGATGGGAAGTTATTTGCAGTATTGCTTTCTTTTCAACAGGCAGTAAAAAGTCGGGGCAAACAGCTTTGAGAGCCGTGCCAAAATCAGACAAACATCTCCAGGAAAATTCTTAGCAAGGGCTTGGTGTTCCTATTTGGGGGAGGAACTCTGGCATCACCACCAAAGCGTAGTTGGATGCGCATCTACTTTACAGCTGTTGACAAAGAACGTGACACCAGCACATTCCCCCCTCGCTCTGAATACTTCTGAGATTTACTTGGTCACTGAAGCACAAGTTGATTCAAAGAGTAAAATGTGTTTTCTTTAGTGAGGGGAAAGAGCTGTGGGCCGAGATCTTGCTCTGATCGTGGACTTAGGTTTTTTACTGACCTGTTTATTTTCCTTGTACAAGTTGAATTCTGGGTCTCCTGGCCTGCTGCAGCTGTTTTCCAATTATCTGTGCATGCACTTGAGGATTTGTGCTGGGAGCACACGTTGACTTGCCAAAAAATCACCTAAACAAGTAAATAAAGTGGAATGAGCTGCTGCATTTAGCCTCACAAATCAGGGCAGGAGCTGCTCTCCAGAACAGCCGTGGGTGGCCCTGGTTTCTGAGCCTCCTGCCAGTGTGGCCCTAACCTCAGCCCTCTCCCCACGTTACCCCCACTCGCTCCTGCTTGGAGTTATTAACTGGGGTTACTATTGAAGTTTCTCTTGCAAATTGTGCTGGCTGCTTGATCATCCTCTGCGATGGGCGTTTGTGTGTGGAAGCAGGGCTGGCCTCCCAGTTGTATATTTAGAGCTAATGCTTCACAGTCGATTGCTTCAAGCCCTGATGATCCCGAGAAGGTTCGTGAACTCCTTACAGAGAAGACCAGAAGTGGTGGGAGGGAGTTAGCAAGGGAAAGATTTCCTGTCAGGACAGGATCCCAGGTCCTCAAGAGCCCTTCCCTGCAGAACAACAACGTGTCTTGCTAACATGTCCCTCAACAAGATAAAACAACTGCTCTCTGTGTAAAAGCTGGTGGCCTGCTTTGAAACTGCTGTTTGTGTAAGAAGAGATGAATTCAAGATAGAAAATTAATTAGGATAATTACATTCTCAATCTGGCTTCTCTATCAGCTGGGATAGGAACGGCACCATCTTTCCCCGATTGATAAGGGCTGTTTGCCTTCCCTCTGAAGCCCTGGGGACTATCGTGTTTGTGTGAGACACAGCATCAAACCCAAGTTCAGCCACTAAACATCAGTCCCATGTAGTGGAGGATTAGGGTGTGTGCCATGCAACAAACCCCATTCCTTCGCTGAGTCAGGACATGGCCTAAGAACCAGTTAATGGCTTTAATTGCACTAATGAACGTTCTGAACGCAGTGAATTTTCACCCGAAGGGGCTGGATTGCTGTTTGGGTGCAGTACTGTCAATAGCTGTGCTTGGGGCAGGGGAAGGACCTGCTGGGTTGAAGTTCTCCAACTCCCATGCTGGAAAGGAGAGCTTTTCAGTTTCAGAAAAATAAACAATGACATAAAAAGTGGACCTTTTCTTTGGCTGGAAAGCTCAGGTCTCTGTTTGTGTATGACCCTTCAGAGTGCTAACACCCTCAGCATTAACTGGAGAATTAGAGGGATTGTTTGGAAAGTTTAATTCTTTTCCTAGGGGCTTCCTCAGTGGGGAACAGGACAGCATGGCTCTACAAGGACCTCACCAGAGCCTCCTTCTCAAGGATAACCCACTCCTCACACCCTCCTGCTTCCCATTTTAGATAAGCAGAGGTTAAGCAGGCTTCCCCTGGGGATAAACCTCGATGGGGGTGTACCTTAAAGATGTTCCTGCACAGCACTGGCCATCTGAGGTCCTGTCATCCTCGGCAGTCACTGACTTTGATCACCTCGCTGCTCTTCATGGTGTGAGGGAGCTTTGTGTGAGCCCTGGGCAGAAGCTCAGCTGTTCAACACACGGCTCTGGAAGTGCAAAACCAAGACAGCTGCATCATTGAGCTGGTGCTCAGTTCTTTTTAGGGCAGCATCCTAAGCAGGGCCTTCAAATTTGTTAGAAAAAACACTAAGAAGTGAGGTCTAGAGAGGGTGTTCCTCTGCAGTGTCTTCCCAAAGCTCCTTCTCTGCTGTGTTGACAGAGAAACTGCAGGGAAAAGAGCAGCAGATAGAGAAGCAAAAAATAAAAATCATCTCTGCAATCTCCCCTGCTCCTGAGAAGACAGTTGGGTGGGAGTCCCAGGAGCTCACCTGCAAACTGCTGAGAGCTGTCAAATGGGAGTCCAGTCAATGCTGGGCTGGCATGAACTAATTAAAAAGAAAACGAGCCACATACATGCTGTAACCTGACAGCCCACAGGTACTTGAGATAAGCTCGAAAAATTAATGGGAATTGTTCTGTCATGCAAGAATCCGTTGTCAGTATAAATAATATAATGTATTGGGTTATGTAGTGCCCCTCGTGGGATGGAGCCCAGGGCTTAACACACAGTCCCCTGCAAGGGGAAATGAAGGATTCAGTGCAGCAATAGATGAAGTAGATGAAATTAAATTGTGTTCAGATAATGCTCAAGGTTTTCTTTTTTTTCTTTTAAAGTCATAAATCCCAGGGATTTCAGAGTTAAAGCCAGAACATGCTCTAACCAACCCCCATCCAGGTACCTGATTATTGCAACACAAATGTAAGATCAGGGGGTTTTGAAGAGTCCTCATCGTTCATCTGGGCACAGCTGGAGACACTGAGCTCTAAACCCCAGCATGCCAACAACTCACTATGGCTTTGGCACACACCTAAAAGGTGGCAGTTGGCAACGTGCTGCAGTATTTCAAGATTTTTAATTGCACTGTTAAAAATATATTTTGGTGGCCTTGGTAAGATTTTCTGCTGAGCTGGAGAAATCTGCTGAAGTCTCAGGGATTTGTTCCCATTACTAGGCTTTGTTTCTAGCACCCGTGGCCTCTTCTGAAAATCCTCAGCCTCATAAACTCAGGGCAATTCCTTATATAAGTGGCCAGTATCTTATAGGTGGGGTGTAAACTGGAACATGTCAGTTTAAACTCTGTTATGGACAGAACAAGTATAATACTTCTAAAAATTCAGGTCCATTGAAGTGTCCAACTTCCCTGCTCACTCTCCTGCCTAATTCACTTGCCATTTTTTGACAGTCTTGTCCAGCAGGTCTCAAGCCATATAACCGTGAGGTCCTTCACTGGTTGCTGAAGGAGCCCATAATACCTGAAGTAAGTCAGAATTTTTGTTTTGCTGGCAGTAAGGAATAAGACAATGGGAAATAACAGCATGGAAGAGAGCTGGTTTGAGAACCACACTCACCTTTCAGAGCCAGCAGTGCTCTGGGCAGCAGTCCTGCTCTTCATTCCCAGGAGAAGGTTCCTGCCCATTCCCATCTCTCCAGGCTGTGCTCCCTCAGACCTGCTCGAGTGGAGCTGGTTGCGCAGCTGAGGACTTAATGGTTTTGTCTGCACATCAATGTACCAGGCTCTGCTTGACCTTTTAGGCCAGGATCAGCCATGGAGGCTATTTTTGTTTTGCTAGGATGCTGTCCTGGGAAAACAGAGGCCTCAGGGGACATTACTGCTTTTACCTGTATTAGAGTAGCAGCTACAGCTTCTGTTCATGGCGAGGTGTCTGTCCTAGGTGCTGTCAAAACAAAACTACACCAATTTGTGTCCTCACTCACTCAAAACCACCCAAAAGACTAATTCATGGAGCTATTGGGCTGCCATAAAGATGAGGAATATTCCTTAGAGCATTGGATGCTAACGGCATGTGAGCAGCCCTCAAATCACAGCAGTGGAAAGAGTTTGCATTGCCAAGGCAGCTCTACCAAGCACCCCGAGGGTCCATTAAGGAGATTGCTGCCTGCTAATGGACATCCTCCCCAGGCACTCTGCCTGCTGACACCCTCCTCAGTGGTTTCTGGGAGCTTACACAGTGGCAGGGAAGGTGTTGCAAAGTCCTGCTGTTCTTGCTGCCTCTGTAAAATAGCCTTTATCCCCTCAAAGGATCTTATCAACGGCTATTTTTAATACGTACTTAAATCCTTGCTTTAATCTTTTTCTTCTACATTGATCTCTGTAAAAGCCCAAAGATAAATATTTCTTTATACCCATCCATGCTGTTTGGAGTTAGTTATTTTTAGAGCCTGGAAAACATCCGCTCTGGAGTAGTGAGGTTCTGTGCATCAGGAACATACCTTAGAAAGGGAAGTCCCAGCTCTGTGCACAACCACACTTGTGCCTCTGGACCAGCCCTGACTTCCCCAGCTGGTGGGACTCCCCCATCCTTGGAAGAGTGGGTTGGTTTTGTTGAGGTGTTTAGGACCCACCAACCAAGGTGGAAGGAGTGATCTGTGCTTTGCTGACAGGACTAGGTGCACATGCCATGACACAGGTCAGCTTCAACCACCGTGGAGCTCCTTGTTGATCTAGGAGCTCCTACAGCAGGGGAGGTGCTGGTTTGTTTCCCTCTTTGGTCTTAGCTGCTCTGCTGAGATGACACAATGTACTTTGATGGGCTGCTCCGATTTCTCAGGGAGCAAGGAGGCGATGGCTTATCTCATTTCTTGTGCATGAGCAAATAACTATTAGTTGTCTCCAGTTTGGTCAGCGTGGACAGAGTTGCCTTTGAACTGGTGACCAGAAGAGAGGCAGAGTGTCTTGTCGTTGCCTCCTCACTCTCATGGGATCTCCCTCGAGCAGAACTGGCTATTTGAGTTGGTGAGCAGCCTTACAGATCTGGTGCTTTCCCTTGGTTTTGGCCAGTTTTCAACATCCCATAAATCAGAGGGCAGTGCAGAGCTCTGCCTGCCAAAGCTGCCTTGTGCGTGTTGGAGGGGAGGTTAAACCAGGTACTAACCTCTCTTCTTCCATCCCAAATGCTCTGGTGGGCCTGGCCAACTCACAGCTGTCCTCACCCCCAGGCACTGTGTGCTCTCCCACACCACGGGGCAAGATGAGCCCTTTGAAGTCCTCGTTGGGGCTGGCAGCAGCTTCTAAGGAGCTCCAGAGCCCCCCTCTCCCAGCTGCCAACTGCGCCTTGGCTTCTCCAAGTCAACAGCTGATCGGGGCTGAGGAGTCTGCGGTGCTGGGGCTCTGGGGCTCTGCCAGGGGATGGAGGGGACTCCAGATTCCAGTTCATTCGTGGTGCTCTGTGAGCATGGGGGAACTGGGGGGCTTTCCCCCAGGGCTGTGCCGAGATGTGCTCGTCTCCTGCCAGCAGCCTGCTCTCGGTCAACAATAGTGATTGTTCTCCTCGCCCCAGGAGTCTCCTGATGTTCTGCTGCAGGCTCCTCCATCCTCCTCTTTCTGCAAATATTTGGAACAGATCCTGCTTGGCCGTTTTGACAGTTTGACTCAGCTATTATATGACAAAGGCAAGCTGGGCTTAGGTTCACCGTGATAACAAGTAGCTCTACAGAGAGGGGAGATGAGGGTCAAGTTCAGAGATGAGGCAGCAGGCTCAGAGAGGCCCAGAGGATGCTCAGTGACCTGGCCTCGACTGACAGAGCTGGAGCTGGCTTGCCTGCAGCAGCCCTGCCTGCAACATGACCAGGGATCCCTAACCTTGTTGGCTGTCACGCTACGCAGTCTTGAGCAGAGCATGTTTTTGGAGCTTCTTGTGGTCTAGTGGCAAACATGTCATAATTCTGGCTGCTTAGATGTTTCCCAAGAGCTTTACAATTCCTGGCTCATCCTCGGACACTTCTGAGCTGCACATGCCATACGTCTCACATCTGTCACTCAGCTCCACGTTCTGGGTGTGAGGCAAAGTCTTTCTTGGCTACAAAGGCTTCCCTCTTCTCCTCCCTCCCTAGTTTCCTTTTAGTATCTGTGTCCCTCATTGAGAAGCAGCAGCTCCTTCAAAGAAATGTGAGGGGACTCATTTGCAGAATTTACAGCTGCTTCCCCAGGCTCGAGTGTCCTCCTCTAACAGCAAGCTGTTAAGCATGTTCTTAAGTGGGAAGATAAGTGGTGTTATGATCCTTTCATCTTCTGGCTCAGAGCAGGCTGGAGATAACTGATAAGGGGATGACAGCAAGGAAGATGCATAGGCACCTTTGGATTTAATTCCTGCTTTGCAAGGCAGTCTTTAAAGCACATCTCAAGTGGGAACACAGGCTGGTAAAATAAAGCTGGTCCTTCCTTTCTCAGCATATGTCTTTTCCTCATGTCCCCAAGGCAAATCCTCTGTCTGTGCCAGCAGCGCCGGTGCAGAGGGAGCTGGGTTCTCCAACTCAGAGCCCTCCTTCTGGTGCTGACATCCGAGGGACTTGGCTTGAGTTGCCTCTAGACACTGTTTCGGCTGGTGATTTCCTTTCCACGTTTCTTTTTTTACAGCAGCCCTTTGCAGATTTGAGCTGTGCTTTAAACAGGAATGCATTTGCAGCCTCGCACACACACGATGGGCAGGGATGCATTCCTCTGCAGGAGCTGTGAGGGAGCACACGGCGCGACAGCTTCACGTGGGTGGGAGTCTTCAGACCACTCTGCAACAGACTCTGCATTCAGCTCCAGAATTCCTGCCTTAGTCCCTGCTCTGCTGGCTGAGACAGGTGGCAAGCACATGCCCATGAGAGTCTTTATTGGGGGTGGTCTTCAGGGTCAGCTGTATGCAGCCCACATTCCAGCTGAGTCCCTCCACCTCACCTTCTGGCCAAGCTGGCTCTGGGCCATGCAGCCCAGAGGTTCCACAAGCTGCTTGTCCAAAACAAACCACTTGAAAGGAACGTGTCTGTGGGCCAGGCCTGTGCCAGCCTGCTGCATCTTCCTCCAAGGAAATGGGGAAAGGTGGCTGGGGCAGAACGTGTCAAAAGCTCAACAGCACCTCGGGGGCACACACATCCACGTGAGAGGTGACAGCTCCTACACAGCTCCAGCGTGTGGCAGGAGAGGCTTCCTCCACAGTGGTACATACCATGGTCTCTGATGGTGGCTGTGCAGATGAAGGTGGTCAGCTGCTGGACACACCAAGCCTAGGAACTCAGGGAAAAGTTGAGCAGTTTGAGTCAGGGAGTTTTTGGCCCTGTTTTCAAGCGTGATCCAGAGGAGGCAACACCTACTGCACTAAGAGCACATCCAGATGCTGCTGTTGAGGGGCTCCAGAGGAGCCCTGGCTCGTTCCAAGCGCCTACTCTTGTCTCTACTGGTGTGTTAAACAGCAATTTCTGCTCCCAGCATGCTCTGTGTGGTGGCAAGTCTTTTACAGATGAGCCTACAAACCTCCCCGTGGCAAACCTCTGTTCATCTGCCTGGCAAGCCTCCCCTCTGCTTCATCTTGGAGAGCTGCTGGCTAGCAAAGCAGTGCTGGCTTCTCCACCCTACAGCTCTTGCACCACAGCCCAAAGTGTGAGCAGAGGCTCCAGCCTCCCCCTCCAACCAGCCCCATGTCTCTGCACCTCACTGTTACTCAGCACTTTTCTCTGACAGGGAATTAAGTAGGATTTCTAGGTCATTGTGGACCTGTCAGGAGGAATAGTCTCCTGTAGACCTCATTATCAAGGCTCTTTCTGCAATGCCAGACTTCAGAACAATTGCAGCCTGGTTCCCTAAACACTGACTAATGAGACAGAGCTGTTAGCAGCAGTTTGCTAAATAAAGGCTGTTTCTGCCCGAGACAGAATAAAGCCAGACTGGATTTTCTTAACTGCCTCTCACACAGAAGGTATTTCAAAGGACCCTTATTAAAATAATGAGCTAGATGTTGCTCTTGTGGTGGCTGCACGGGGTCAGTGCTTGATGCTAGTGCCAGGTGCTTCCCCAAAGCAGTGACTTCAAGTAACTTGTGCTCAAGTAACCTCAAAACCTCTCCAGCTCCCTTGGTTTCCAGGCATCCTGAGCACTTACCTGAGCTCCTGGGACTTTGTCCTGCTCTGATAGTGACTTGCTGCCTCGTGGTGGACAAGTGGCTTGTAGCTCTCAGTGACCTCCATCTCCTTGAGTGCCATAGGAAGATATTCTTCAATCTCTGGGTTGTAGTGGAGCTTGCTCAGAGTTCATGTGCACGGCTGTGGAAAGGTAAGAGATAGAGCTTCTGAGCAGGTGGGACAAGTGGGACAAGCTGCTTTTGGAAGGAGCTGGGGGTTTACAGGTTGCCAAGAGGAGGCAGGTGAGATTTCTGCTTGTACCTGGGTGCTGAGCAGAAAGGACATAGCCTCTGATTGAGTAGTCTGAGGTCAGGTAACTTCTGCTGATGTTCCTGTAATGAGATTTTTAATCCTACCTCTCCTCCTGTTGTCAGAAAGGCCTGGATTAAAGATGAACTCTGAAGCATGATGGGATGGGTCTGAATACCTCTGTCTGGAGCGGGCACAGGAGGGCTGGGGATTATTACTTGGCCAGGTTGGTTTGAAGTGATGCTTTGATGTGGCAGTGGGAGTCCATGGAAGGTAAACGGTGTCTAGACAGGTTTTTCTCACTCTGTTGTTGTCTCTGAAGCAGCAGAAGTGGTGCCAAACAGGCTGAACGGCTCCAGGACATGAGAGCAGAGCTATTTCTAGAAAGATGGAACAATGGTTCTCCAGGAGAATCCAAGCCAGCTCTCGCTGAACCCTTGTTGAACCTCGGGCAGGTGGAACTGCTCCTCTCCATGCCCCGTGCACTGCCTGGACCAGTTCATTGCAGCTAGAAGCTATTCAGGGTGAGCAAGGGGAAGTCCAAGAGGTGGCCGGTGTGTTTCCAGGTGAGCTGGCATGGCAGAGAGGTCCAGGAGAGGTCCATGAGCCAGTGCTCTGGACGGCTGGGTTGGGAATCCAGGATCAGTGAGTTTTGGCAGCATTCAGGGAGGGCTCAGGCTGGCTCCAGCAGCAGTGAAGCCTCCCTCAGTTTGGCTAGCTGGACACTGCCAGTGCTTGCCCAGTGGAGCTGGCCTGAGTGCCCAGTAACAACCACAGCCAGTGGTTCAGCTACACTGGGAGGGAGAGAAGAGGCAGGCGGTGATGTAGAGAGACTTGTCGCTGGCTGGCAAGCCCTGCTCTCAGCGCTGTCTTGGCTCTGATGTGCCATCCCCCCCAGGCTGTTTGGGAGGGGAAGTGGAGAACGAATTCAAATGCCTATTGTCTGTCCTTCAGCTGGGAGCAGAGCCAGCAGAGAGAGAGGCTCTGGCAGCATCTGATACAGGGGGCAGATGTTAGGGGAAACATACTCATCCGTAAAACGCTGTCGCTGGGATTTTCAAAGGAGCCTCAAAGGTTAAGTGCCCATGTGTTGGAACGTGTGCATGAAGGTCAAGAGAGAACTCCTGGGGTTCCTGCTGGGCTTGGGGAAGCTTTCTGAAGGCAGCTCTTGCCTCTGGGACAGGCCCTTGTGCAGCATCTGTGGGTGATCCAGGTGACTGCTGCTCCTGGCCCCATTTGTTTGAGTATAGCTGGAGAAGGGTGAAGCCATACGGTGCCAGAGCTGGTCTCGGGGGGACCTTCAGAGGTGAGCAGAGCTCAGTCTGGCTCCCCTCTCCTGTAGCCAGCTGCCAACTTCTGCAAGCATGAGCTGAAAGCCAAGTATTCCCTGGCCCTGCCTGTCCTCTCCCTTCACCCCTGCCAGAGAAGGGCTCGGCCACAGGTTTCAAGCAGAGCTGGAAACTTGGCGCCGAGGCGAGGAGCAGAAAAGAGCCCAGCTTGCCCTTGTGTGTCTGTGTTGGCTTCTGCACTGCTGTGGGGAGTACAAATATGTTCCCAATCTGTTTGCTCCACTGACGTGACTCCAAGACACACAGGCAACAGATCCACTGACCAAGAAGGGGCCATTGTTAGAGGGACCTTCTTGACTGTGGCTCTGCTGTAGCTGCTGCTCTCCAGCACTGCAGCCTTAGCTCCGCTCACAGGACCCAGAGTGCTGCATCCTCCTGGCTGCTCAGCTTTAACATTAGCACAGGCCAGCCAGGGGTTTGTTCCTGTTTTACTCCATTTTTACTACTACTTGAGGGGTGGCTACCAAGAGGGAGTCCCTTTTTCCAAGGAGTCACGGGGCAAAACCAAGGGGGAATGGATGCAAGTTGCTCCTGGGGAGATTCCAATTGGAGTCCAGAGGAAGGTTCTTCACAATGAGAACAGTTAAACATATTTTTTATGGAGGTTTTTTTTTCGCCTTGGAAGGTTGGACCAGATGATCCCTGAGGTCCCTTCCAACCTGGCTCTCTATGATTTCTCTGCCTATGCACCCTGCTCCAGCCTTTTGATTTACACGCCCATCTCTGGCGGGTGGGCACTAAATCAAGCTGTAGATAAAAGAAGTTACAGGCATTGCTTCCCTGTAAACCACCCCAGACATCCCCCAGCACCTTGCTAAGGGCAGAGGCAGGAGCACAGGCAGATAGCTGGAGCTGTGAGGAGCCAGGGGAGGGGAGTGATGGACTGATGGACAGCTTAGCATTTTGGCTAAGGAGGAATAAGGGCCCCAAGAAAAGCAGAGCAGAGGAAGGGAGTTACCTCATTTGTTTCCAGTAGCCAAGGCAGGGTTGTCCTCTCAGAGGTATTTCCTTAAGCTTTATCCACTCCGATTTTAGTTGCAATTTTTATGAACAATAAAGGCTTCCACGGTTTCCCTTGGAGGAACTGGAATGAATCCAAATAGATTTTAGTGCTGAGAAGCAGACATTGGTATTAATGTCAAGCTTAATCATTTCTTTCTATCTCCTCCTCATCTTTTTGCCATTCATACTCCTAAAAAAACCTACAGAGGGTTACCAAGCTCAGTCCACCCTCTTCTTTAGCTGCTTCTTGCAGCCTCCCCTGGCTTTTAGGGTCCATGAGAGCATTTAACATGCTCCCAGCAGGCTGGTGGGGGGTTGTCCCCACACCTCAGGAGAGACCTGGTGGTGTGACATGGAAACCCCAAGGCTGGTAGGACAATGAATGGGAGCTAAGCTGAACTGGGGACCAGTGCACGCTGCTGGGCCTGTGTCTCTCTGGGAAAAGGGCCTCTGACCAGGACTCAACTGGGAGCATTCAGCTGAAAAAATTCTCTGCTAAAAATAGCAGCAGGAGATGTTTAAGGAGAAAAACAAGTCAGGGTCTGGGAGAAGTTCGTTCCCAGATATGCAGCTAATTCAACTCCCCCAGGACAAGTAATCTTTTAACCCCTCCGTGCCCAGGCTTGTTTCTGCTCTATTAACCAAGCTTGCCTTGGTCAGGAATCCAGGTTGGGACAGCAATGGCTCTGATGTGGCCACGCTTCCCTCTGTCACCCCCAGCACATGTACACCAGCATCTCCCTCTATGTCAAGCTCTTCATCTTGATCTCTCTGTGACTTCACTTGGGCTCCCTTTAATTCCCGATGTACTTCCTAAGAAAATAATCTCCATTGAACCCTGCAGCCCGTGCTGGGGCTGATGCTGACAAGGTAAGTCCTTGCAGATCTGTTCTCATGAGTCAGGGCTGCCCCTACAACAACATTTCCCCAGCTCACATGTCTTCAGGCCTGCACATGCCCCACGCAGCTTCCTACTGCATGTCTTTCCCCCTTGTAGATCTGCAGCCTTTGTTCTGACAGACTCACTGCAAAGCTTCAAAGCTGCCTTAGAGGAGATGGCCCCACCTCTCCAGCGGGGAATGACGGCAGTAGTTTCACAGGCAGATGTGAAGGTTCCCTTGGTGCCTGCAGCCAGCCTCTTGCCACGTTCATTTGTACATGTTTTGTGCAACCCATTAGCTAGACAATGATGGTTTATACCCCAGGCTAGAATTACACAGACAAAAATGATACTGTAAAATCGGAAAAAATGTTCTTAAAAGGAGAGCTGTTTCCAGCCTTGTCATAAAGGGTTTCTCTGTGTGCTTGCTCACGCCCTCTCCTGTTCCCTTCTCTAGCCTGCTCCAGCCCTTGGCTCTGGTGACTACCACTCGCTTCCCAACTCCCATTTTCCACAGGAAGATGACATGGTTGGTCTCTGATAAGCAGAACTTCAGATCTGTGTTTTGTTGGTCAAGCCATGGGCTGGAGGAGAAGGGAGGATCAAGAGATTAGAGTCACAGACAGAGGAATAGAGGATTATAGGCTAAACCCCTGTGAGTCTCTGTATTGATGGTTGGGACCCAGCCAGGCACTAAGGAGCGTTGCAGAGCTTGGTGCTGATAGCATATCCGCTTATTCCCTGTCTTTGCATTCCAGGCAGCTTTTGATATGTGTGTCCTCATCAAAAACCAGGGTCAGGCAGGTACCGAGCATCCCAGCTCCTGGGGAAGTCAAATACCTGCTGAGATCAAGTCTGTGCGTTGCCTGGCGCCCAGCCTGGAAAACGTCACTTTGGCTTATGAGATTCTCTGCAATCCTTGAGTCAAATTCCCACACAAGACAGAAATAAAGGAACTTGCCCCCTTTCCTGCTACAGTTCATTCTGTCTCCCTGATCCTGGCCAGAGATTCCTGCCACATCTCACTGACCTGTCCCTGCCCTGGAGACTTTCCTTGGCATCTGTCTGCTGCAGTGAGAGCCCTGTGGGGAGGAAGGGAGAGGACAGGAGGGAGACCATTGCCCCCAGTTCTTATCACAGTTATCTGCTGGTTCCCTCCCACTTTGCACTAATTTGGTATCAGCATCTGCCACTTTTGGGAGGAAAGGGACTTGCTGAAGTGAGAAGTAACGTAGGATGTGCCTGCATGGCAGTTCTTGGGGCTGGTGGGGAAACAATGGGAGGCAAGTGGGAATAGGCAGGAAGGGCTGGTTTCAAAACTACCCTGTGCAGGGGGGTTGGACTAGATGATCTTTTGAGGTCTCTTCCAATCCCTAACATTCTGTGATCCCCACTTCTCTTCAGTGCTCACCATTTCTGTTCCTGGCCTTTGTTTTTGCTGTCATAAGGCACAATCACCCAGCAGACAGACCACAGGAAGGTGTCCAGTGCTAACAGAGAGCTCCTCACCCTTCCTGTGCTATCCCACTCCTCAGTTTTTTCCTCCAGTGAACTGGAACTGCACATCCATACTGAACTGCAAGGGATACTGAATTTGAAGGGACTGAGGTTTATCTACAGCACCTGAACAGATGACAGTGATCATGGGGAATTACTGCCCAGGAGAACCTCAGCAGCCCTCCAGGGGCCCAGCCTGTTGTATTCTTTGGGTTTCCCTGCCCTACAGCAGAGGTGGGGATGAGCTGACCTGCTGAGATCCCCTCCTGCCCCATTTACTGTGAATGCACTGATTTTCCTGGTCCATACTGGCCGTGAGCCAGACCAGTTTGAAGATGTAATTACCCTGTCCATTTGTTAATGAAAATGGCAAGAGCAGCACTCAGTACAATGTGGCTGTTTCGACACATTCCTTGCCAAGTGACCTGTAATCGTTTCCTTGTTGCCTTATTTATTTTCTGGCTTTTGCCAAAGACTGGGTGCAGATGTAATTAGAAGCTCTCCTTCCTAATGGCCTTCCCTCAGAGCCACACCACAAGGCCACCTGCCCCTGTTTTTCCTCCTGGAGGGTCAGTGTAATGTTACAAGCCCAAAGCATCTGTGTGAGGGGCTTGACATCAGAGGCCAGCAGCAAGGCAAAACAAATGATCTGGGCAGGACTTGGTTAGTGGTATCTAATGCACTGTGCACTACTCCCTCTTGCTTACCCAAGGAGGACGAGACTTTCCGTTCAACCTCAGTGTTTTCTTTCTTGGGAGGGGAGAAGCAATTCAGGAATGCCAGGGCTGGTACTAACAACCTCTTCCAGGCACAGCTTCCCTAGTCATGTTTGCTTCCCGTTCCCTCCCCACTACCCTTCATCCCAGATTTGGAGGGACAAATTCTAACTCCTTCCGTCTTCTCTTTGGGCTGAAGATGGCCCAAAATATCTTACAGAAAGAGATGCAATCTGACACACTGGGAGCTCTCTAGCCCTCGCTGCTTCCATCTTAATCTCTCTCAAGTATTAGGTATTAGTCATCCAAGTATTGCTTCCTTCCCATCTTGCATGTACATTCAGTCCTTGCCAGGAGAAGAGCCAGAAACCAGGGTATGAGCTTGGGAAAAAGGAGAGCTGGGACTAGATCATGCACAGATGAAGAGGTTGGGCAAGGCGTGGACAGCCACATCTGCAGAGCATTAAATGCCCACCTTCCCCTTGATGTCAGCACCATTAGATGCCTTTGTGGAGCTGGCTCTTGGTCTCTCGAGCCATGTCTGTTCTGAAGGGTGAGAAGCTGTTTCAATAGAATGGGCTGAGTGTGCCAGGCTCTTCAGCTGGGGGCTTTCTCCCCAGGTTGCCAGCCATCAGCTCAGCTCTGGCTCTCTCCTCAACCATCTGTGCTCCCTTAGGGGGAGCAGTGCATGAGAACCTACTTGTGGACTAGGTCCTAGCTCAGCATGTCCAGTCAAGAGCTCAGACTTATGCTAAGACCTGACTAAGCTTGAATTCCTGTTCAGACAGCTCTGGAGCACGGCTCATGACACCTCCTCCTAGCATGGACCCAAGGATCTGCAAAGTGGGTGGCACACAGATCTGATCTGGAGAAGAGGCTGCCTCGTTTTTGTGAGGGTGCAGATGTGCAGGGCCCTCATATCTCATCTCTAAACAACACTGCAAGGCCATGAGCAAAACAGCAACCAAAGGTTGTGAAACTCTTACCTCCAGAAGCCCTTGTCAGATGGATGTGTGAGGCAATGTCTGCAGCTGCATCCCAACACAAAGCCAAGCTTGGGGAAACCATCACAAAGCACTGTGTGGTCTTCACCAGGCAACACCTACTGCATGGGAGAGAGGAGGAACGTTTGTCTGCAGAAGGAGGCTGCTTTGCAGAGAGGCTTTTGTCTTAAGAAGGCTCCACATCTCCTTGATAGGAACCTGTTCCACTACTGAGTGTGGGGGTGTGGGCAGTGCATCCACCAGTGGCTTTGCTGGCTGCTTAGGAGGTAGAACAGTAAATTCTCCTGGCCAAAAAGGGGGAAGAGAAGGAAAAAAAGAAGTAAAAAAGGCTGTGCATGGTCTGGATGCTAATAGGCCTCCTCTGCAGCAAATACAGTCGGGTCTTTAAGGTGCCAGTTTAAATCAGGAGATTTAAAGAGGTTTAAGTTTAAACAGATGCCAGTTTAAATCAGGAGATTTAAAGAGGTTAAGATTTGGTGCCAGAACTGTACACACTCCACGTGCAGACAGGCATCTCCTTGTCTTCTCAAGCGGTGAGCAGGAAGAGAGGGAATTAAGAGCAAAATCTGAAATTCTTCCATCTTCAGGTGAATGCAAACAGGCAGTGGTCTCCCACACATGTCCTGTGGGGTCCCAGTCCTGCTGAGAGCACCAGAGACCTCCCTTTCTATCAGCATTTCAGGAGAAACAAGTGCCATGAGCTAGCTACCTGAAAGGGGAGAGAAGCAAAAGCCAGCACCATGTGGGATGCCAGACACTGCTCTGTAATGTTGCATTTGCCTTCTCTAGGTTAATGATGCTCCATGTTCCCTGCCCAGGTGGGCACATCTCCTCTTTGTAGGTGTCTATCAGAGAGTTGGCACCCTTGGAACGGAGTGGAACAGGCCATGCATCTAAAATAAGTCATGCTGGTTTATGATGGCTGGTAAAAATAAAGCCTTACTAGCACAAGCAGCTATAACAGCCCAGAGGATTTACGACTGAGTGGGATTTTTCCAGGGTGGGCTGGCCACAGTCTGGTGATGGCCTTTTTATAACCGTTATCAGCTCCCACACAGCCCAGGTCCATCTGTTACTTAATTTGCAGGGAGACACCCCTAAGCTTTTGTTCGCTAATCTCTCGCTGCACATCTACATTGTTCTCTAGGAGGGCAGCCCACCCTGAGTCAGGCTTGGCTTGCTGGTCTTGGGGCCATGCCATGGAAAACCAGAATAGAAGAGAGGCACACAGCTCACTCTGGTCACTGGACCAGCGTGGTCCACCTGCCTGCTCCCTTCCAGCAGCTTGAAAGGGCTTTTTACCTGCAGCTTGGACATCAGAGCATCTTGGACTGGAGGCAAGGGTGGAAAGTTAAGACTGAGTACTGTTTAACATTTATGCACCCTTTATAAACCCAGTCTTTGTATAGCAAAAGAACATTTAGTCCCTTAAATATTTCCAAACCCCCAAAGTGCAGTTGAGTAAAAACCCCAAAAAACTTCCCAGAGAGTGTTAGGCATGTTTTGGTATCTCTTTCCTATGCCATGTTGCCTGTACTACACCACTTCTGGTTTGGGACCACCTTGTCTACGCTGGCACCAGCTGCATTGTGGAATTGCAATGAGATGCACTGTGGCAAAAAAGGAGGGAGGCTGAAGAGCCTGAAGCACTGGGAGGCAGAAGGATGGATCTCTCGAGGTGCAGATGGTGAGATGTGTCTGAAAGCTGGGGCTCCTGGTGATTTCCTCCAAGTAAGCTGAGGACAGAGAGCTGGCCTCCCTCTTCCTTCTCTAATCCATCCAGCCGCTCCTCTGCTCTTCCCCTGGAGGTTTCTCACACATTTCACAGTCAGCTCCCTCCCTGCTGCATACACACAACCCTTGTGAGGCAGGGACAGTGCCCTTATCAACAATGCCCTTATCAACAGTGCCCATCTCCTGCCAGCTGCTCTGACATCTTAGCTGCGCTGTCCTTGTCACCAGCCCTCCCACTGCTGCTCGCAGTGCTGAGGAGGGATGCTCTGGGGGCCACCTCCAAACGGGCAGTCCTAAACGTGCCAACAAGCAGAGGGTTCACCCAACGTGTTTCTAACACCTGACAATATATCCCTCCCTCTCAGGAGCTCCTGCTACACACACCAACCATCCAGAAAGCGAAGATGCTTAGCAAGGCGTGTGGCTTGTAGCAGCGTTCCCACATGGCTTAGATGCATTTTGAATTGCAAATCAAGCAAGGGCTTAGTGATGATGGACACCTCCAGCGAGGCATATTTTTGTTGCTTTAGTGGGCAGGTGTTTAAATACAGCTGCGTGTTTCTGTACTGCTTGTGCCTGACAGTGCACTCACTAAAATTACCGTATCAGATAACTGCAATATCGGCAGAGTGATCCTGCAGCACGGGCTGCTGGCAGCTGCCTGCTTCAACTGCTTCCTGGCCACCCTTTTTACCTTGCCTGTAATACTTTATCTATACTTCTCCTCTGCCTAGAGGCTTTAAACAGAGAAGAGATTGGGGTCGAAAGAGATGGAAGGTCAAGTTTGACTTTAAAGCCAGGACAGAGATTTAACACAGAGGAGCTGTCTATAAAGCTGTTAGCTTTCTTCTGAAGCTACACTTTGAGCATAGCATTTTAAAATGATTCAGATAACATGAGTCACAGTAACAAGCATGGGCTGGATCTCTTTAGCTAAGAGAAGTGCCATAAGAATATGCTAGAGGCTTCACTGCCTTGTCCTGGATGCTATTTTGGAGAACCGATGGCATTTGGGATTCAGCCGTATGTCTGCTGAGCCTCCAGCACATCCAGATCTGGTAGGTACAGGGAGATGTAGCACATAGAGATCTGGTAGGTATGGGGAGATGTAGCACATCCACATTTTGTAGGTATGGGGAAGATGTAGCACATCCAGATCTGGTAGGTGCATCTGTTGTGGCTGCTCTGGAGAGGAATGCACGGCTGTGCCCAGCTGGCTTGCTGCAGATTCCTCCAGCCCCCAGGAGACTGGTGAACAAGGGGTACCCCAAAGGAATGCTAACAAGGTGTTCTGCTCCTGCTCTACAGTCTGTATGGGCACTTGAGGGGTTTGGGTTGCTCCCTGCACAGCCTTTAGAACATGCTACTTGCAGTTTTCTGCAATAAATCAGTCTCAGCAGTGATTTAAGCAGCCACATTGATCTCCCCCACAGTCAATACATGTAATAATGTCAGAACCTCTCACACAGTCTCCAAGGACTCAGCTTCTGTCTGAAATTTGTTGACATTGTGCTTTGTGCCTGAGGGATAAACCAAAATCCCTGGTGTTTAGTGGGTGGGAAGAAGCCTGCTGTGAACAATTCCCAAGCAGTGAGGTGGGGCTGGAGTCCCACTGTCTTGGGGTGAATACTTCTAGAGTCACAACTCCTCCAGAGGAACAACATTGGGGTATTACTATCTCCTCCTTCAACTGACCTTACACTGTAGCTACAGCTGATGTACTCCAGTAGGACTATTACTGTGCTATCTACTTGATGGGACACAACTTTTCTGAAGAAAGACCTTGTATGAGCAAGAATGTACAAAAAGCCCCTGCTACAAGTTTCCTTTCAGGCATGAGGAACCCTTTCCCTCCCCAGCTTTCCCAAAAGAAGATTTAGAGGATAGTACAGACCAGATAGATGCTGAGCAAGCTGCCTTCTGTGGCTCTTCAGTGCAAGTCTCTGGAGTCATCTTCTGCTTCAGGTCTCAGCAGAAAGCTCTCCTGTGTAACATGGCTCCCTGAGGGAGGAGAGTGCTGCCTCTAAAGAAGGCAGAACCTACAGCTTCCCTTTTTGAAAACACCTTATCAGAGCCACCTGTCCCAAGCAGGAAGCCAACCAGGATCTCCCTAATTAAGCTGATTGCTCAGGCCTGGGCCCTCAAGTAAAGCTGTGTTGGTTCTAGAGGCAGAAATCTCAGCTCAGAAGCAATGCAATGCCTTGTCTGTACAAAGTGCCCTACGCTGTTGACAAAAACATGGCCACAGATTTCAAAAGGATTGTCCCCAAGATGGTTTCTTGGTGACTAGCTACTCCTGGTGCTCTGGGGTTCTGCTGGGATCAGCCAAAGCTGTCAATGCTCAGCAAAGATGATGGCCCCAGACAGAACTCCTGAGAGGGTCAAAGGGTGGACAGAGGGAAAGGAATGTGTCAGTGTCTTGTGGTGTAATTACTTTTTTCTCTGTCTGGAGGCACTAGGGCTGATAAAAATGGACTCTGCTTCATAGCAGACATGAACAAATTCCTTGTGGTTGCTCAGCCCACCTCCTGAGTGAAACAAAGCAAAATGGAAGCACCTGTTGAGAACCAGCTCTGGCCAAGGCATTCCCCTGGCTCCGAAGGGAAGCACAAGCAGACTGAGAGCAAGAGCTCCCTGCACTGCCCTGGGACTCATTTCAGTTCTAATACACAAGTCTCCCAAGTAGCTACGTTACAGCCCAGGGCACTGTCATCATAGTTAACAACTGGATTTGTCCCCAGTGCTGCATGAATGTCTCAAGTGCAGAAGGGGAAGGGTGGCAAGGTCCTGCTGAGCCAAGGTGGCTGGGCCAGCTATTAGTTTTCCATCAGCCAGTGGCTTTTATATGAGTAATAATTATTTTGTACACCAAGGCAGCTCCTAACCCATGCCAAACAACAGCTCTCCCCAGTGGTCCTTGGGGCCTAAGCACTGAGAGCCAAGGCACCGAGGAAAGTGTCAGTATTTAACAAACAATGAGGGATAAGAATCAGCAGGAACATTTCAAAAATGCTGGGAGAATTTGAGGTGTTTAAGGCCCTGGGAGGGACTGTGCAGCTCTTGAGTGTTTCTCAGCCTGTGCCCTGCTCTTACCCCAGCTCATCCACTCCACCAGAGGAATTCTGCTCCTGCATTGTCAGATTCTCTCTGTCCTAAAGCTTCCCAAAGGCCAGCACAGGGGAATTTCCAGCTGTCTGTCATGATGCTGCAGTTCCTTTCTTCCTCCACATCTCCCTTCAGCTGCCTTGTCTCCTTTCTGCTCAGATTTGTTATAACTGTTTCACTCCGAGTAAGACAGTCTTAACCTTTAGCTGCATCTCTTCTCACACCTCTGAGACACTGTTTTCCATCATCTTTGACTTGCTGTTTGATCAAATGCCCAGTGCAGGCAGTGAGCATCCTCCCTTAGACTTCAACACTTTCTGATGGGATTTGTAACCCCAAGGTTGCACATGGGGCCATGGCACACCCCAGGAACTGGTTATTTGACATCAATTATGGTATCTATCCTCCTCTGGTCAGCCAGGGCTTTGGAGCAGCCTGTGGTTTGTGAATACCATGGTCTGACCGAGAGCTGATGGGCTTTGCAACAACCAGAAGACCCCAAATAGTTCCAAATAGACCCAGAAATTCCAGAATACCCTGATGGAGGCATGGCTTGCATCCACTCTGATTCACTTTCTTCCCACTGTGCCGTGCCCCAAACTGCCTCTTGCTTCCTTCTCCTTTGAGAGTTGTTGGGGAATGTGGGTACCCAGGAGCAGAGGAATGTTGTTGGTACCAGCTCTGGTGAAAGGCACAGCAGAAAAAACAATGGAAGGCGGATTTTTCAAAACAAAATAATACGTGAAAGAGGGAGAATGACTGGATTAATTGGAAACATTCTGGTGCTCAGAGCAAGGGCAGGGAAGGGACACAGCTTGTCATGTAAGGATGCCTTGGAGCACAGTGTGGTTGAGCTTTTTGTGTCAGTCTGGCTGGGACCCTCCCCAAAGAGCTGAACTGGCTGTTTTCTCCTGAATCCCAGCCCACTCATGAGTTACTACCTTGTGTTTTACATTACCATGCTGAGTTTTGAAATACTTGAAGATGTAGTCAGCGTATGTTAGAGGCCTGGCACATTCCATCTTCCAGGAACTGGCCAGAACTTGAGGTTAGTCTGGCTCCTGTATTTCCTGATCATCAAATTAGTCTGCAAAATAATGTGTTTTCTCTTGCACTGTCAGAGTAAAGGTTCCTTTGCCATCTAAATAAGCATAAGGCACAAGGCAAGGGCTTGTGCTGGCACTGCCTTTGTGCTGTTATGTCAATCCTCCTCTTTAATTGCTACTTGTAACCATTTTATTTTCCTGTATTTACACCACAACTCCTAAATAAACTCAGGCCTGCTGCTCAGGGTGCATTAGTAGCCAGGAAGAGGTTTTATCTAGGGAAGTGAGTCCTCGGAGCTGGCTGAGGAGCTCTCTCAGCAGGCACTGTGTTTCTAGCTGGGTGACTTATGAGCTGTGCTATTTCTTATTACCTTCTGTTTGTTTTTCCAGGCTGCAGACTCTTGGCTGTGGAGCTGACATCCAGCAACACCAAGCCCGTGGTGCAGGAATTCCAGAGTGAGTGCTGGGGGGGGTTGCCTGACCTGGTGGCTGCACTGGCCTCTGCCTGGGGGTTTGCATCAGCCCAAACAACTGAGGAACATGGGGCTTGTTGCTCATGGGATCTGGGTTCCTGGGGGAGGCAGAGCTACCGAGAGCCTGAGATTCAGAAGAGCTCCTAAAACGTGTCTGAATCTCTCCCTGTTTAGCAAAGCACTTGATTGAAATGGTTTATTGCAGCCCCCTGCAAGGCACTGGCATTGCAAAGTGTCTGCCTAAGTGCTTTTTTGAACTGGATCCCACAAGGAGGAGAGGCAGTTGCCTTGTGATTAATATACTGAAAATGGGGTCAGGAAATTTCTATTTTATCTTGGCCCTGCTACAGACGTGCAACGGGATACTGGGTAAGCCCCCCCTCAGCCCTGCTGTGATGCCCTCCTCTGAGGAGGAGATGGAGAGGACAATGCCTGCCCCAAAGGGAGTGGGCTTGCTGAATTGGTCCCCAAGCTCCTCACTACATTACCAGACACCACCCAGGGAGACTCTGCAGCCCTGACTCACGTTGTGGGCTCTGATGAGCAGCAAGACAGTGCTGTGGACTCAGCTTGTCATAAGGTCTTGTTTGTCAGAAGTTAGAGCCTGTGGAGAACAGTGTGTTCATTTCTCTCCATAGTTGATATCTGTCCGGCTATTATTTTTGCTGGCCAAAATCCATCTTCCCCAACAGCTCCTGGAACCCAGCAGTGTTTCTGTTTTTGAGGCAGATGAAAGAGAAGGGCTTGGCTTTGTGGGCAGCATCTCCTAACAAAACACTGAGCAAGGCTGCTTAAAGCAGAGCAAAAGTACAGCTGCTTCCTATTAATCCCTGTTTGCTTTATT
This sequence comes from Brachypteracias leptosomus, assembly GCA_013401335.1. Taxonomy (NCBI): domain Eukaryota; kingdom Metazoa; phylum Chordata; class Aves; order Coraciiformes; family Brachypteraciidae; genus Brachypteracias; species Brachypteracias leptosomus. The sequence goes on from VYZX01000552.1 coordinate 24,102, forward strand.
TCTCCTGCTAGGTGTCGAGCTGTCCTGCATCATCAAATCCACGGTCACACCAGATCCCAGGATTGAGTGGAAGAAAATCCGAGATGGAGAAACCTCTTATGTGTTTTTTGACAATAAAATGCAGGGTATGAAGATTCGTTGTCCTTAGACTTCCAAAACAGCCTCAGAAACACCACAACTGAGAGCAAACAAGTCTGTAAATGGCAGGACCTTTGGCTGTCTCGCTGCTTTCTTCTGGAAAGTTGAGTTGAGCAGTCACAGTGCAAGATGGAGCAGGAGCAGGATGTTCTTTGCTCTCTGCCCTCATTATTGACATTATTAGCTTTCAAGCATCAAATTCCTTTTTAGGTGGTTCTCTTGACTCCAGAAAGAGTCCAAGATCAACCACTTAATTCAGACACCGAAAATTAGTCTGTGTGACTACCCTGCATTTTTTTTCTCCTCTTTCTTTCCTCTGTATCAGGAGACTTTGTGACTCGTGCAGAAATCCTGAGCAGGACCTCACTGGTGATTAAGAACACCACCCGCATGGACACGGCCACGTACCGCTGCGAGGTGGCAGCACCTTCAGACACAAAAACCATAGATGAGATCAATATCCAGCTCACAGTCCAAGGTATCACCTTAGCCCCAGAGAGCCCTGGCTAACAGCAGAGGCCCTGGGTCTCTCCAGTGTTGAGGCCTTTGTAGCACAGCCACCCTAGAAAGCACGTCAGAAATGATTTGGTTCTGCTCAGACGTGCTTTCTGTCTGTCCCACAGTGAAACCAATGACCCCTCGATGCACTGTGCCTAAAGCTGTCCCCGTTGGCAAGTCAGCCTCTCTCCACTGCCACGAGAATGAGGGTTACCCCAAGTCCACCTACAGCTGGTACCGCAACAGTGAACCTCTATCACCAGACACCAAATCCAATGCCAGACTCCACAATTCCTCCTACACCGTGAACCCCACCACAGGCACTCTGGTAATGCCTTTACAAGATCTGTTTCACAGGTTACTTTTGAGGTTGCTTGTAAAAGAAACAAGTCACTGCATGGCTGGCAAGGAAGGTGTGATGGGAAGAAGTTTGGTGCTCTATGATCTGGGTGGGTTGGGAAAGGGGAGATGAATGATGGAAGAAGATTGGTTTGGTTTTCATCACTGCTGATACCACTTGCCTTTTCAGGAGGAGAGAAGAAAGATATCTCACAGCCCACCATGAAGCCTGGCAGAGTTTCTTTATGTGCTTATTCCCTCACAGTGCATTGTCTCTCACCTCCTGCTCCCCTCTTCTCTCCCCCCCAGGTTTTCCATGCTGTGCACAAAGGTGACACAGGCCGTTACTCCTGCATAGCAACAAATGATGCTGGCTTTGCCAAGTGTGAGGAGCAGGAGATGGAAGTCTGTGAGTGGCTCTACCTGCTTTTCATCAGTGCTGATTAATAAATCACCATAAAGAAATTGCCATCGCCCCAGGGAAAGAAGGGGGATATCCTAGAGCACTTCTCTACTTTCTCATAGCCCCAAACACAGGGAGACAGTAAAATCTAGAAATCCAGGGATACATTAAAACACTGTTCAGGTTCATGCATTTATCTTGGAGTCAGAGCCTCACTAGTTCCCTGTGAATTATTGGGCTTTGCTTAGAATATTCAAGATAGGTCATTTTAGTGCATGTAAAGCTAGAACATTGTTACTGCCTTGAAGAAACACTGGATGATGGCTTCTCTCTTTGCCAGATGACCTCAACATTGGTGGGATAATTGGTGGAGTCCTGGTGGTCCTGGCAGTTTTGGTGCTCATCACTCTTGGGATCTGCTGTGCCTACAGAAGGGGTTACTTTGCAAACAGCAAAGAGGCTGGGGAAAGGTAAGCTGGGATCAAAGTGTTCTTAGGCACAGCCCTGCACCCACACCTGGTGGGAAGAGAGCCAGAAATTGGTGGCTAAAATATATTTCAGTGCCTGACTTGGACATATTTCTTCCCAGTTCCCTACCACAGGCTATAGGCCAGCCCAGTTCTTGAATTATCCAGTTCCCCATGGAAGGTTTATTAGCCTAAGGGAGAATTTTGGTGTGGCTCCTCTCGTGCTTGCTACCAAGGACAGACAGAGGAGTGAAAGCTGTGCTCTAATATCCTCACCCTTTGCATAGCACAATGAAATGCCTACAGGTGTTTGTGCAATAGGTTATGTGCTGTTGCCATAATGAGGTCTGCAGTTTAACCAACAGAGCTCCCTGCACAATTAGTTTAAAGCATCAGGACATGCACTGAAAATATATGCAGAAGAGGAGGCTCTCTACAGGAAATCTCACTAGTTGTGAGAAGATAAATTTGGGATTAAAACCAGCCATCTCAGAATGCATGTTAGAATGTTAAAGACAACAGCATTAGCATCAGAAACAAGCCGTGATGTCCTCACAGAATCTGTAGGAGAGATAATTTATGTCAAAACAAGATTCTCACCAGATAGATTTGTTCCAGGTTAAATGTTGCCTTTCAGCAGAAGTCCTGTTTTTTCTGTTTCAGAAAAAGCTCCAAATATCCTATTTAAATGCAGCTGAGTATTGGCATACCCTGGACTTGACAGTCGTATATAAATTCTGAATTCCTATGGGATTGCAAACAAGTGGTGCTTCCTTATAACTAAGGAAAATGCTGAAGGCATCTGGCAGTAAAGGTTTAAAATGAACTTTGTAATTGCCACAAGAAACAATGCAGAAGGCATAGAGAAAGGTAGTGAGTGCATGGGGACCAGGGATGGAGAGCCCAGAGAAGGAGCAGTTAATCTTGTGGAAAGATCCAGCAATCTTTTTGCCCTGTGCTGAAGGGGAATTTAGGAAGAATCCCTGTCATGATGAGTGAAGCAATAAGCACAGATCAATCATTTGAGCAATGAGCTGGGTTTCTCTCTGCTTTCTTTTTGTTTGCCTGTTCTTCCTCATTTTTATCTTTCTCAGCACCTCCCCTCCAAATTCCTGCAGTCTCTTTGTCCCAGAAATGAGATCTTTTCCTTTATTTCAGCTACAAGACTCCAGCAAAACCTGACGGCGTTAACTATATCCGGACAGATGATGAGGTAACAAATGATTTGCATTTAACGTCTCTCTGCTGAGGAGGGGAAGGGGGTGGGCAGAGGACTACCAGCTTTTTTAGGGCCTGCAGACTTTATGTTAGAGTGGGCACCACTCAGAAGCAGGGATGTGGAACAGAGAGAGAACAGAAGGGTGAAGGCTGAGTCATTTCCTTCGAAATGATGAAGAATTCAAGTTGCCTTAAGTGACTGAAGCCAAGAGCTATCAAACACAGCTCTGTTGGTCTCAGTCATCTTATGGCTTGACCCCCTTAGGATGGGTTTCATTGGATTAAGTGGGCAGCCCATGATGCTTTTACAAGAGAATTTGCATTTTGGGATTTGAATAGATCGCTAAGCCTAAGATCAGAAAAAGCCTCTCCCTATTAGCAGAGATACTGAAGAGGGAATGAGAAAGTCCCCTGCCATGCTCAGTGGGTGAGGAGGACAGTGGAAGGAGCACCAGTGTCTCTCACTCCTTACCAGCTGGAAGAGGGTGCTACCTAGACAGAAAGCTACTAGTTGGGCAGATTGGGTCTACCTTTGACAGCAGTAACAAAGAGGTGCCTGGAGAACTGCTAGATCCTTCCTACATCCAGAACTGTTTTGTTGCAGGGTGACTTCAGACACAAGTCTTCATTTGTCATCTAAGACGCCAAAAGAATATTGCAAACCAGCAAAAGCAAGTGTGAAAATACCTCCTCCAGGAACTCAAGCGAGAGCAAAGGATGAATTAAGTGCGCTTGGAAGAGTTTGGAACACACAAGGACTTGATAGCTCTCTATCTGTATATCTTTTTTTTCTTTGCCAAAGTTTAAAGTAACTCCTCACTGCCCAACTTGCGTCTCCCCTGCCTCCGGAGATACCAACAGGGTCACCTAAACCTGTCCTTGGACTAAGGAAGCGTTTTAATACTTCCCAAGAGACTGGGCTGTGGAAGTTTGTGGAATTGCCTTCTATTTGTGCTGCAGGGACACAGCCACAATGTGCAAACCAACCAGGGGAACAGCGTTAGGTAACTGTGCGGTAGACATTACTAGTACACATTACTAGTAGACAAAAAAGGTGCTGATAGGCAATAGATGGACTCCAAAGAATAAGATTTATCTGTGCAAGGGGGAAGTCTCCCTCTCAGCAGCTTGGTGCCCAGCCCTGGCTGGTGACTTTTACACATTTGTGATTGTCCTGTGGTTTTGACTGACTGCTCAGGTGCAGAACGGGGTGTCAGGAGAGCCTAGAGTGACAGATACCAATGCAGTAGATGCAACTAATGCTCTCGAGCCCGTTAGTAAACTTACTGAATTCTTTTAACCTGAACCACGGGCAGCACCAGGGCAGGATTGCTTCTGTGCCCTGCTTTAGAGAACACTGACTGCACGCAGGTAACCCCGCGTTCTAATCTGCACAAAGCAGCCTTGCCTCTTGCGTCTCTGTGTTTTAAAGAGGCTTAGAGTGGAGGCAGAGAACCTAGTGCTAAGACATCCCCTTCAGGAAAATTAAAGCCAAATACTTCCCTGGGCTAAGATTGCCATACAAGGTACTGAGATCTATCTTCAGGCTTTTTTTACCTTCTCCGTTTGTTTTGTAAAATCCCACGTTCTAAAATTTTTGCAAAGATCTATTTTGATTACTTCAGAAAAGGTTAACGTTTCTATTTAAAGTGTAAATAGGTGATGCCAGCAGTGTTTAAGTAACGTAGCTATTTTTTTACTTTTTAAGCTACAGAGAGGAGCTCAAATGTTGCTATAGTATGGCACTGTCAGGGCATATCAGTATTACTGCAAAGTGTAATGGAAAACTGCAGGTGGAACAGCATCTCCTTCCTCTTAAGCTAGCTTCAGCAATTTCCTTGTCACAAGAGGTCTTACCAGACAGAACAGAGTCACTCAGGGATAGTTTTTGTAAATTTATGGCAGGAGCTATCAACTTTTTTATATAGAAAAACCTACTTCTCCTGCCAGTGACCAACATTTCGTTTTTGTTGTTGCAAGAAATATCCAGGGATGGCTTTTGGATGCGACTCCAACAAGGTGACAGAGTGACTTCAACGTTTGCTACCCCTCTGCAAGCTCCCTAAAGCACTAACCCCATGTGACAGCTACAGCAGCTTCACAGGGTTCAACTGCACAGCCAAGGCAACTGGTTCTGGAGTTGGGAAAGCAAAAGCTTGATACAAAAGCACTTTTGTAGTGTCAGTCGCCGCTTTTCTCTAGATGGTAAAAGGAAAAAAAAGAAAAGAAAACAAACCTAGTTCTCTTGGCTTTAGAGAGAGTAATTGGAAACACGTGTTTCCCCAGAATATTGAACAGCACTGGGTAATTCTAAGACTGCAAGATGTGGATGCAACACTAGAACTGTGCTGTGGTTTAAGAATTTTTTTTAATGTAGCATAAGTTAGTGTTCTTGTATTTCCAATATGGATTGAGTTGTCTTAACTTTTCCTGTATACAGTATTTTGGATACTTGATAATTGGGACTGTCAGTGTTATTTTTTAGTGGTCTGCATTAACCTGCTTTGTTTCCTAGGGGCCTCGCTGGACATGCCATTGCTGCATTTGGGTTGCCTAAACAAAGTGGTGCCACTTCTCCTTTTGCTACTCAAAGTAAAACCAAGGATGGGGCAGCAGTAACCCTCTGTGCTCTGTGTAACCCAGACTTTACCCCTGCTGTCTTGCAGCTACCTGGCTACCTTCTTAAGACATGCTCTTCAGCCAAGCCCCCCAGTCCTGGTCACTGGCTGCACGCTGCCTCTAACCACTGACAGCAGTGACAGAGCAGGACAGTCCTTTGCACCTTCTGTTTATCCACTACTCCTTTTCTATGCTGCTTTTAGGATACCTGTAACGAGGGGGAGAAAGACAAGGTTTGAATGGGGGTAGCTCTGGGCACTATGGGAGCACAATCTGCAGTCTCACCACGAGCCAAAGGCAGCCTTCATGGGAAAAGCCAGCCAGCTAAGAACCAAGACTTGTTTTTCAGTTCTAAAATGTGACAGTGGCATCTCTAACGAGAGAAGGGGAGATGATCCCCCTGGTAGAGCTCACGGGATCTGGTTGATGGGGTTCATTGTATCGTTGTGAATAATATTCAGGTTTGTACTAATGTATGATGTTTAACTTTGCCAAGAATGTTTTACATAAATACCAAGCTCTGAAGGATTCTTGTAGGGGGTTTTTTGTTGGGTTTTGGTGTCTAAATAGCCATATTATTGGTGGCTTCTGCTTTCAATTCAGTGAAATATGGGAAAATCTTTTGTCAGAGCACTCATTTACTTGTAGGCTACAGGTATGTTGCTGTTGATCAGCTTATTCTTAGACATTTGTCTATTCCTGGTTCTTCTCTAGAGCAGACAGATGAATGCTCACAGGGCTCATCTCAATGCTGCTCAAGGATGGAACAGAAACTAGAAAAGCACAAATTAGGAAATAAACTATTCCAATGTACCATTCAAAGCACTTAAACAGTACTTTAAGCAGGAGAGAAGGTACAAAATAAATAGCCGTGGCCATAATTGACCATCATTTAAGCCAGAGCCATTCCATAAGGCCCTTGTTCCCAGGTTTTGATTTGGAGAATAAAGCCTAACCTCCCTTGAAGGTTTCTCTGATCTTCAAAACAGAAGAGGGGAAGTGAGGGCAAATGATGAGATGCCAGTGCAGGAGGTAAGTGCCTCTGGCTGGGCAGAAGTGTGCTCAGCCTCTTTGTTGCCACTTGTGCAGAAAAACCTACTCCATTTCTGTTGTTCATGCCCGAGCAAGACAAACCAGCATGAATAAAACAGATTCCATTTTCAAGTTTCAGTGGAATCTAGGGCAAGAGCTCTGTAATAGAAGGTAACAACAGAAGAACTTCAGATAGGTTCACATGGCATCAGAGACTCAGGAATGGCCAGATTCCTTTTACACAGCACATTTATGATAAACAACTTATCTGCATAGAGCACAAAGCTATGCATATGACTTACCAGCCTTGATTCTATGAGTTACTCATATCCTGCTTGCAGTCAAGTAAGAATCTATATTTAAAAGCTGCTGGGTCCAACATTAATTGAACTGAGTGCCTAAGATACCAGCGATGTAGTAGAAGAGACTTAGAGGCTGCAGAAATCTATAGAAAAAAAATTATTTCTTTGTCAGATCAAGAAGAGGGGAGAAGCTGTGGGTGGAATTAATTCTGCAACCATTTATTTTCATAAAATGTTAATGGTTGAAAATAACATAGTTCAAGGATGGAAATATTCCATATAAAAACATTAAGGCTGTTCATACACACAGGAGTTTGCACAACAAATAAGAGGTGATGTAGCGTGCAATTACCAGATTTAGGGGTGTGGCAGTGCCAAGCTGTTTCACCTTTGTTCAAATTAAAGCAATTCTAGTGTATAACCAAGAGGGACAAAGAGGCATCGAGTGAATAAGCCAAGCCACTCACTTCCCTGCCAGCTAAACTGCATTTATGGCTAAGCTTGTGGCAACATTATGCTCTTACTTCTCCAAATGGACAAATTACACATCCTGTGAATGAAGAGCAAGACTCCTCTTACAGTGCAGCTTTTGGGCACTCCTGTGAGCTTTGTCAACAGCACTGGCTTATAATACATACATACATTAATGGCCATATTCTATCCATGTAAAACCCACATAACAGATAAGGAAGGAAGGAAGGATGTGTTCCCACAATGATTTATAATACAGAGGAAAAGAATTTCTGTACAGAATCACCATGCTGCCTGGAATCTGTCCAGTGCAAGGATCAGCTGTCTGGTTTCAGGGGAGTTCTCCGCTGGGACCGTCTCAGAGGGACACGTTGGCTGCTTTTTATCCTTGCTGGGGATTCTACTTTCCACTCCCGTGGCAAGGAGGGGCTAGAAGAAGAAAGCAGAATGACCACTTACTTTAAAGCACTTCTTTCTTACTGTGATTGCTGTTTCAGACCTGCACTGAACTTACAGTTTCTCTGGTGATGTCAAGCAGATAATATCTCTTGGCTTGTCCACGGCCTCTTCCTTCTCTGCAAATAATATATATATATATATTCAGATTTTTAAAGAAATGATCACTTGGGGTCCCCCCTCAAGTTAGAACCACAAAGATAACTTGCCTGAAGCTGAACCGGGTGTGTGCGTCAAGCTGATGTAACTGACCCCAGCCCCAAAAGTCAAGTCATTAATGGTCTCTGAAAATAAAAGCACATATTAGCAGTCAGCCTGTGAGATGGCCAGAAGGCAAGGCATGCTGCACTAGAATGCTTAAGTGTCTCAGAGTAAGCACATCCAGTTAATTGCAAGCACATATACATCTCTCTTTTCCAGCCCAGCAGATCTCAGTGTCTCCCATCCAGTCTCAAAACTCGTGGCTGAATCTGATGGGCCATCTGTGCACATCAGCTTCCTCCTCCAGACTTGCAGCCCTCCTTGTACGTGCAGGAAATTAAATGAGACCAGACCTCAGCCATGCTCCTCCCTGTCCTACCCACCCCTTCCACTGGAGCTTTGCCATCTTGCACAGCAACGTGTTAGATTCAGACCAGTTGCTCTGCCAGGGCAAGGCAGAATATGGGGCCCCCAAAGACTGACAAAGGACCTGAGCAGTGTTTCTGTGAGAACTGCCTGCAGCCAGACAAGAGGAATCACTTGACAGGGAAGCCAGGTAGAATTTAGCTTGCCTGAATAGGCCATAGTTGTCAGCTGTCTCTTTCCTGTCATTTATCTCAGGAGAGATGTCACAATATTCAGATTTTACTTTACTCAACGCTCTGTTTTATGCTCATGTTTCCCAGAATCTTTCACAAGGAATTAAGATAGAAAGAGCTTTATAAGGCAAGAGTTGGAAACTCTGCTAAAAAGCCTCTCCACAGACTAACTGGCTTTGCCCTTTCACTACTTCCCTGTCCTGGGAGTCACTGAAGCTTGTAGTGGAAATCCAACTGGATCTATGTGACTTAGTTGGCCTCTGCATCTCTCGGGAGTGACCTGCAGTGTCCTGACTTTGTGCAGCATGTTCCTTACCACAGTAAAGCAATCCACACTCACCCAGACACACTCAGCCTTCCCCAGAGTAATCAGCAGGAGACCCAAAGGCAGCAGGGGACAGCAGAGTGACAGCCAGAACAGTCAAAGAAGGTGAAGACGAGAGAGCTGGTTTTGGACTTAATGATATTAAAGGTCTTTTCTAATCTAGGTGATTCTGTTCCTAACTTCTCAAGTAGAGAACTTGGACTAGATGACCTTTGGAGGTCCCTTCCAACCCAAACCATTCTATGATAAGTACAAAATGGTTTACAAATAACTGCATCTCCAGCAGTTTTAGAATGATCTACCACAGAAATGTTTTATTTGTATTGTCTATCAGCCTGCAGGACTCAGCATCACCATGCAGATGGCTCAACACTCACTAACTCAAGTGATGATACTGCTCTGTACAGTTTGTCTCCCTGATGAAGGACACATGCTGCCTCAAAAAAAAGTAGGAATTCAGCCCCAGCACCACTGCAGATTAACCTTCCTCCATATGGTGCTTAAGAGAAACAGCCTTGCAAGCTTCCAGAGAGATGGTGCTTAAAGAGTTCTGCTCTCTAAAAACATGGCCCCAGTTTTTTTGCATGGAGATCACTGCCTGTTGCTCAGGCAGCAGAGAAAACATTGAGGCAGACAAATCTAGCCAAAGAGGGAAGAGAAGGATCAGATTTTGCAGTGGATGCACACCACTGCTGCTGGTTTGCTCCTGCCTGCTCACAGACGTCAGGTATTTGCAGACCTCTGTACTGGCTCCATGTTGTTTGCTCTCCCGTGTGGTGATGGTGTTGGCACAGAGAGAGGCAGAGCACAGCCACACTGCTGGGACATCCACCCCTCCTCAAGAGGTGATGGCCTCAAGTTGCACCAGGAGAGGTTTAGATTGGACATTAGGAAGAAGTTCTTTACTGCAAGAGTGGTCAGGCACTGGCCCAGCCTGCCCAGGGAGGTGCTGGAGTCACCATCCCTGGAGGGGTTCAACAAACAAGATGTGGCACTTCAGGACATGGTCTAGTGGTCAGGGAGATGTTGGACTTGATGATCCTAGAGGTCCTTTCCAACCTAAATGATTCTATGATTCTATTCTATGACTGCTGACCTGTCAGATGCTCACCTGGGCTCCCAGCTGAGCTGGAGCTCTCCAGAGCTCCTGAGGGTGTTCATCACACAATTTGCACTACAATGGAGATGCTCTAGAGGATTTCAGCATCGAATTGACATAAAAGAAGGGAACCTACTGCTGGGACTCAGCTCTGTTTGTGTTTTACTGTAACTGCCTCTTGTGCTTGCAGAAAGCAAGGCTGCAGAATGCTGTGGGGCTGTCAGAAAGCATTCCAATACAACCCAACTTTTGAAGGTCAGGTTTGGTGAGGTGGCAGCTCAGTGGCAGTGGACGTAAGCACAGCAGACTCTCACAATTTGTGTAGTAGCTTCCTCTCTGTGTATTTTTACTTTAATTTCCACAACAGAGAGAAAAGAACACCTCATTCCTTCTCTATTGCTCAGTTCAGGTCTTTCTTAGGGTGAAACACACTCAGAAGTGACTGTGCAGTTATTAATCCCACTTGAGCAGATCTCTGGGTTCTCTTGCAACTGTCACAGCTCACTGCCTGCTCCAGACATAAGTCACAGTTATCTGAGATCCTTTGCTTGAACAGGAACCCCCTATCTTAAGAGCTGAAGAGGCCCAGACCTTGAGGTTTCCCTCTGCAGCAGGGTTCTGTAATCAGTCTAAAAATGCTAAGCTATGCTTCCAGAGCCTTTCTGGAATCCTGCACCCTTCGGGCAATGCATGCTATTAAGGAACCATGACAACATGCCTCCTCAGCACCCCAGAGCTGATGAAGGAAGAAAGGGCAGTAGCTCTGTTACATCAGCAGCCCAAAATAAATGCTCTCCTGCACTGACTCAAACCACAACCCTCTGTGATATGCAAATGGAGACTGTATTGGATTGTCCCCATGTACATCATTCATCCGAGACCTTCAGGTTCAGAATGGTTCTTATTTACTACAACCATTTAGATACATAAACAATCCATAGCTATCAATGTCCAATTTTCTCAGCTCTTTAGGGGAGCCATGCCTTGCTACCTCTCTCAGGGAAGGAGTGCTCAGCCCAGTTTGGGAGGGGTTCCTTGGGTTACACTTACGTTCTGGGGTGCTGATTGCGCGGCCAACCACTGCGACGTTCTCTCCAGTGGACTGTTGGTTCAGGCTTTGAAAGGACACTACAAGAATTCAGAAGAGAAACATATTCACTCAGAGACCTCAAGGGTCTAACAATCAGGCTGTGTCAACCAGACCTAGTCCCATGCCAGATGAGTTTGGAGCAAGCTTCCTACCTTGCTTGCTGTCAGCTGTGCTCGAGGGACGCGACGCAGCCGATAAACTCCCTCCAAAGCTCTTGCTGCGTTGCTTGTTTCTGTCTTCCAGGGCTCTTTTGGCAGAGTTCAGGATGGCAAGGGTGCTCAAGGATGCTGGCCTACAGAGCACAAAACCATGACAGAACAGTGAAGTGATTTCCTTCTCATTACATGCATCTCATCTGGGCTTGCAGGAGAGAGACCGTCCCCTCCCAACCCCTTATGATCTTCAACACCAAATGTCGTGGAGAAGATGATGCTGCAACACTGGAAACTTTCACACCACTAAGTCAGGAGTGGGTAAGCAAAGCCCTGCAGAATATCACAACTGGGAATAAACAAACCCATACCTGCGGTCGTGTAACGGCTGCTTCAGCCCATTGGCACCAGGTGTAGCAAACTCAGAAGGCACAGAGGAAGGACCTGATCCAGGTGGTGAGGACTGTCTCTGACTTACAGGAGACTGAGCATTACTAATCCAGCCACCAGGAGGTACAGCTCTCTCCAAAGATGGAGGTTGCTACAGGAAACAGAACAGACCCTATGTTTAACAATGGATACAGGTGTAAAAACCCAAGGTACAGACACTTAGCCCTCCATGCTGTGTGGTTAAGAACTGCCCTTTGTGTGATGGATGTAAAGGGGTGTTAGGGAGAAAGAATTGATTGGCCAAAATTTTAACAATCAGGGAAGAGGAAGTTTTGATGGGACACGTATGTCCTAGTTTAGAGGTCTATATATAGGTGCTCTTTTAAAGTCAGCAGAAAGAGAAAGGTACTTCCAGGGTACAAGTCATCTCATCTTAAGGTAGGTATCTAAAATAGTTCAGGACAATTGCCCCAAGCACACACTTATTTCCGTACATTGACTTTAAAAGAGGATCTGCATGACTAGGACAGATGTAAGTTTCCACTCTGTATACACCTGAAGTCAGATAAAATGAACCCTCTTCTTCTTGACCTGTTTATCACCTTTGCCACTCTGGGAACAGAGAGCAACACAACGTAAGCACAGCCAGTAGCAAATCAGACTTAAGTTTACCCTTTAAATTGAATTCTTTTTAGATTAATTGTTTGCTGCTCCTCTTTAGCCAACATGTGGTGTTTGTTGTTGAGGTATGAGAACATTACATAACCATTCTGTGCTGCTGTAACAAGGTCCACAGACACACAGAGTCTGGGTGTTAACATGGACACAAACTCCAGCAGAGGAGACAGTACGTGTACAGAGTTAATGGCACCTACAACCTCTGCCAGTGGTGCTGGGACCTGCTCCTGCTCCGACTCCTTCTCCTCGGCCAGCTGCTCTTCATATTTCTTCATATCATACTCCAGCTCGGCTGCCAGCTGCTTGTCCACAGCAAAGAAGTCTTTGATTTCATTTCTGTAATCTTGCATCATTTCCTGGAGCAATAAGAAATGTTGAAAGTCTTTCAGAAATCTCTCCCGACTACTGATTCATGTCTCCATTCAGATCACAGCTGCTTAAGTGCAAAAGGAAATACCAGTTGGTAGAGCAGAGGTGTTTTTAACAGACTAAGAGTTTGGATTCCAATTGGTACTTCAGAACATGGGAAAGCTTTCCAGCATTCAAGCCTCCTGCCCACGTTCCACTGAGGAGGCTCACACGTAACACACTGTGAGATCCTTATCTAAAATCCCTCCACCTCCCACGTTATTTAACACAGTGGCAGTGTCACAACATCATATGCCATCTAAATTTCCTTCTAAGAAGACTGTTTGTTCCATTACTGGTTGCACATCTAACACATAAATTCAAGGGAGAAAAAAAACCCAACAAGAAAACACTTCCCCTTACCCGTAGGTAGTTCATAAGGTCCCTGAGAGCTGGGATCCTCTTCTGCTCCATCAAGGTCTTCAGTGCTGTGATTATTGGGATGATATTTTCCACAAAGTTCTTCTTTTGAACCTTTGTTTGAACAGGGCATGAACAGTTAAACGATGCAATAAAGGAGAAGCCACTCTGTGGTTAGCTGAATGGACTAAGTGAGAGGAGTTATCACTGCAGAGCAAGGGAGTTACTGCAATTAAGGCTGCTCTGGTGCCACACACACATACACAGGCTTTTAACCTAAGCAGAGTCTTTTTAAGATACATCACTAATTCAGCCACTTCTCACACTGAAGGCAAAAGGCCAAAAGATGCACCAGGAAACATTGGTTTAGCAGCAAGAGATCTCTGGAACAAATTGAGCCTAGTGCAGCTTCACTGATTTCAGAGTAAATGCATTTCCAATGGTTCCAGCTGACCCCTCAAGTACAAACATCCACCACAAGGTCTTGTTTTTACAACACACAGTGCTTCCAAAGGTGCCCTCAGATCAGAGGGGACCTACAGAGCCCGAGTAACAGCCCACAGGCACAGTACATCTTTGGCAGCACTGTGATGGACCAGGCTGCCCAGGGAGGTGCTGGAGTCACCATCCCTGGAGGGGTTCAACAAACAAGTAGACATGGTGCTTCAGGACGTGGTGTAGGGGTCAGGGAGATGTTGGACAAAGGTTGGACTTGATGATCCTAGAGGTCTTTTCCAACCTAAATGATTCTGTGTTACTTGATTGTTTTGGCACAGGTTTCTCCACCATAGAAAGGCAGAACTCCTCCCAGTATGGGGGCCAGCCCTCCTCCCACCCCAAGTGCCATTCACCTGTGAGATGAGCTTTTTTTGTGCTGCCTGCATGACAGCGTTGGCCATTGCCAGTTCATCTTCCTCAGCCTGAATGTCTTCATCAGGTTTTGATCTCATAGTTGTTAACTTGATTTCTTTGCAACTAAGGACTGCAAATGTATCTGAGAGCAGCTCACTGGCTTCCAAGTCCAGTGGAAGGACCATATCCACAAAGCATGCTGGAACACAGAGAAGAAATAAATCATATTTTCTTGGAAACAGGAGTGCCAGTACAGATAGGAAGATAACAAAGCTGGATTGAGAGCCCAAAGCTTTTGTATAGACACCAGTTCTTTGTTTCACAGGTTTTTAAAGACAGGCCCTTACCTAGGATGCTGTGGCTGATCTTTGTTGTAATGCTGAACCTCTGCTCATCTGTGAAGTGGTCTAGCAGGAACTTGTAGATATGCATCCTTTTTTCTTTGTTATCTTTTCCCTTCAGAGAGAAGAGATTCTTGGCCCTGTGGCAGAGCAAGACACATCATAAGGGCCCAGTCACATTATGTGACCTCACAGAAATAATAAGGCTTTAAATCACTAAAGAATATTTGAATGTCATTTTCAAAACCCATAAGTCTGCTAGGATACCACATACTCCCACAAATTACATGCAGAGGTCCTCCCAGAAGTGTCAGGGGGAAGGCAGGACACTCTGACACTGCTTCCCCTAGTTGTTCCCCCTCCATAAGCCACAAGCTGCAGCCACTGTCCCTTTGCTACATGGCCAGAGAGCCCATCAGCTAGCAATAAGGAGAGAAATCTGTGTCAACTGACCTCACACTCTGGGAGAACCTGTTGTACTTCTCATGTTTCTCATAGCTATTGAAATGGAAGATGCACTCAATGAAGTGTTGGGAGAACATCGTTGGGTTCCTCTTCAGCAAGAGATGCACCAAGCAGAACTCTCCAAACCTGGAAGGGAGGAAAAGGAAGAACTTATTCAGCAGCTTCCAAAAGCCACCCCTGAAACACAGCATAGAGTCACAAGCTAGACCCTAGAGAGGTCCAGCTTGTGCAGAAGGATGGTTTTCCTCTGCCAAGTCTTACTCAGTACCACACTTAATTCTTGCCCAGCTCCATCTCAGCTTGACCAAGGACATTAACTTATTGACTTTCAGACTTTTTTCATCCAGAAGGAGATAGATGTTTTCAGTGTCCCCAATACTACTTCATTTTTTTGCCATTAAACAGAGACAGAAATAAAATTGAACTTGAATTCAGGCACAACACTTCCATTATTTAAACAACTTAAGTTCCATTTGTGGCCGAGACACTTACAGTACTTTGCAAAAACTTAATCATCAGAAGTCCTGCAAGAGATGAGAGGCAATACCAGACTTGAAGAACATGGTTTTGTCTGGATACGCTCACTGAATGCAGATGCAAAGAAAAAGGCTCCCAAAGAAATAGGAGCTCTAGGAACGTGATGTTGCAATGTCACCATCTACTGGAAAGACATTTTTAGATATTAAAAACTCACTGAGGTGAAAAGAAAAGTGTGAATATGCACTAGTGAGCAATGATAGGTTGATGGCATTGGAAACACCAATCTTCAGAGGGACTGTTCCAGGTAGAACCAAGTAGCAAGGTGCCCAAGCCTCCTTCTGCATCCAGCAGGAACCTGCCCCCTCTCATTTCTCACATAAAGCAGCCTGAAAGTTTGAAGCCTCTGAAACTTCATACACATGTACTTAAAGCCAGTGTGCAGAACTCCTCTCACCTGTCAAAGTGCTGCAAAATGTGGCAGGTTTAAAAAGACAAGACATGCCACGAAAGAAAAAGGAGTATTTAATCCTATTTCTAAAACAAAACCAGTACTCAAGACAGAGCCTCTGAAAAATTCTTTCTTTCTGCATAACACAAAGTCAAAACCAGAGCAGAGCTGCATATTTTGAAGACAGCCAAGAACACTCAGCTTGCTACCTTCAAATGACTTGGGAAGAGGTTCACCACCCTTTGCTACCACTGCAGACCCTACAGTGTGAACCACTGTGGAAGTGAAGAGGTTAATGGGAGAATCATCTGCTCTCTCACTGGATTTTTTCTCTGCATGCTGAAGGTGCAAGACAGAGACTGGTTTTGAGTCTGTCTCCAGTCTTCAACTCCTCCGTGGTTTTACGGATGAGTATTTTACCTGGCAATATCTGGATTTGGATCCACCAAGACACTGACGAAACGGAAGAAGAGACAGTCTTTCCATTTCACAAACTCCTCCTGTAAGAAATTGGCAGACAATAAACTCTCAACCTGAATGGGGAAAAACCCAGTGTGAACCTTCAGGCTGTAGCCAGGACAGTATCTGGTGGAGCCTGGCAGAAGGTACATCAGGCAAATGAGCAAGCTGTAACCACTTGAGCTGGAGGTACACAAAGTAAACCCCAAGAAGGCAGTGTTTAGGAGGATGCTTTAAACAGCATAAGTGACACAGCAGAAAGCATCGAGGATTGCCACGGGTATCGATAAAATAAGTAGAAACATGGAAAATCTGTTCTATCCCAAGGCACACATGCTCTTCAACACTGTTCTCAGAGCCAAACGCACTCCAAATCTGCCTTGGTTGGCTTCATTGGGAGGGTAAACATCTTAAGCTTCTCAACATTTACATCTTTAGAGCAAGAAGCAGAGACAGTAGGAGAAAAAGGTGCTGTGATGCTGGTTAATATTTATTCATATAGGGCTGAAATTGAAGGGAATTCAAAGAGAAGGCTAAAAATAACCTCATTATCCAACTGTGTTAAGAGTCCTCAACACAATTTCTCCCAAGCTAGCAAAAAAAAAAAATGCAGTAACAAAACCCAAAGTTTAAAGTTTTCTTGATTAGGTGCAGATTAATCAAGGTATAAGCAATGCCTGCCCTGGTCAGTGTTCTCCATAACAGAGGTGTTTGAAGAGGGCTGTCAGACACGTGCCCAGGACCTCTACTTACCTGCAGGAGGTTGGTAAGCAGGATCAGTGTCTGCTTACGGATGAAGGGGCTGGGGTCCTTCAGGCACAAGGAGATGTTGGGGATGTATCTGTCCACCATGGAGGTGTAGCGGACACAGAGATCACACATCACGATGACGACGTTATTGCGAACGGCCACCTCCTGGGACACCTCCAGCTCTCGAGCCAGGGCTGCAATGCATTTCTTTGCCAGATCCTCATGCTGTAAACACAATTTACCTGTGAAACCAAGATGAGACTGTCAGTGCTGTGAACATACTCCTCTTCCTAACCTCCACAGCCCAGCTCATTGCCTCCCCTGAGTACAGGATGAGCCAAGAAAGGAATGGGGAAGTAAACAGGGGAATAAACAAGAAACACATGCTGAAACTTGATGAGCAATCTGCATCATCACTCAAAGAAATGACACTTCAAGGAGTTCTTCCAAACTCCTCTCAGACCTATAGTGTGGGTCTCTGTGTCAAATTCCCTCCTTCACAGAGAACTATTTCTGTGCACGGGGTATTATTCAAAGCAGCTAAAAAAGAACAGCCCCAGCTGTCATAGGCATAGGAGGGAGACACCCACCTCTGAGAGCATCACTAAACCAACTTCTCATCAAACACCCTGCATTCTATAGCATTACTCCTCCCTGACTGTTCCTAAGCTCTGTACAAAAGTATTAAGCTTCCCAAAGTAGTTAAGGGAAGAACAATACTGTCTATCTGCAGGAGAAGAGACTTCTTTCTAACCACAGAGGTACCACAAAACCAGAACTTTCCCTCAGTACTCTCCATAATACTGGAGATGTAGATTTGACCAGGCTTCTATCACAAAGATGCTGAGAACACGTAACTATTCAGCTATTCTGCTCTAACCTTCACCAAAAGCACCAAGTTTTCTTCATCCTCTGTTGAGCAAGAGGTAAGATGATCCTTCAGCCAGACAGCGACCAGCTCTGAGTACAAGGACAGTACAATTCTGAAGGACATTGCTAATTATTGATCCCTATTAATTCATTAACCACCTTGAGGAGCAGACACATAGATGGCAGCGTTTTTATGGTTTGTGCAACTTGTTACCATGGATATTTGCATTGCTCAAAGCTCTGAGCTGAGGCCATGCAAACATTGAGCACTGTGGTTTTCAAGGAGAGCTTTCCCCAGAGGGGCTGGGAACTGGACACTTGAGGGCATGGTTTGACTGTGGGGTGGCACTCACCTAGAGTAATGAAGGCATGAGCTCTGACCAGTGGGGACATAGTTGATCCTCTGAACTGGGACAGGGGCTGAGAAGCTGGAATTTCCTCACTATCTGCAGAACTAGACACTAGGAAAGAACAGGTCAGGAATGAAAACACACGTTTCCAGTAAACAGTGTTGTCTGTAAATGACTAAAGGCAGAAAGGAGAGAGCCTCACACTGGTCCACGTTGACAGTAGAAGCCAGGATGGACTGAATCAAAAGAAAGATGTGCTTCTTCACTTTGGCTGGACACAGCTGTGCAGCCTCACCCAAGATGAAGAGGTGTCTCACCTACAGAGATAAAGCAACACAGCAGACAAAAGGCAATGGCTGAGCTGCAAATTAAGTCAGCAGGAGTCAGTTTGGTACTTGTCCAAAAACAACTTAAAATTCCCTCAGTCCTTTCAAGAAGACAAGAGGCTAAAGAACAGAAGGTGAAGCTTTGAAAGAGAAATGGAGGGTGTGTGTGTTTAATATGCTATAACCCCTCTCATCTACTAATAATATTGAAATGCTCCTCAAAGCATTCCACACGTTTTGCAGATTTATTTCCCAAACAGCTCATCTAAGAAGTACGAGTGGAAAAGCAAAGCAAACCCATGTAGTATTATTCAAAATACATGGGGCATCATATCCTTAAACCAATTGTTGATGTACAGAACTGTTGTATGCTCCCAGGCCCACAAATACCAGATTTCATTAGGAGCTTACATGTATCTTTTAGTATTTTTTTAAGTAACACAGTTATTGGTGTGAACTTTAAGGAACACTCATTTCAAGTACACCCACATCCTTTGACCAAACTTACCAAGAGATCTTCTTGCAGCTGCTCTGCTCCATCCTCTTTGAGGACTATATTTGAAATGTAACTTTCACAGGTGGATACCAAATCTCCACACACCTGGTTAAGCAGCTCCTGTTTCATAATTAAACAAAATTAATTCAGCACTTTATTAATTAAGCAAAATGTAGCTTTAAAATCTGTCCACACATGAATCCCTACTCTCAAAGTCCTTATATGCTTTTAATAATCTAAGTTCTATCAAAATCAATCAGACTGTGCCTTAGAGCTTTAAAATTCTTCTTGCACATCAAAGGACGTGTGCAAGTGTCAAAACACCTTGAAGAATCTGGCTTTTAATGATCCACAGGCCCAAGTTTAGTTCATTATAGAAATCACACAGATCTAAACCAAAAAGACTGAGGTGACTGTTTCATGTATATCCAACACTTTTGAGGTTGTCTGTGTGGATTTTTAAACATTGTTTGAAAAGTGCAGCTCCATTCAAATGAAAACATGATGTGAATTCCAAGGGGTGGAGGGGAAATATAAAAAACTAATCATCTACCAGGTTGTGATGAAAATAAAGCATTGTTTCTCTTCCTACCATCTACAACTGGTAACAGAAGAAACAAATACATATACATATGGCAGCTAAGCTGTCAGAACTGCTGAAGTGACCCATGTACAGGCATGTCTGCATTTGGTTATAAGCCAATATATACCTATATATAATATTATATATCTACAAGGGAAGATTTCCTAACTGGAAAGCACAGAAACCACCAATCCAGCCTGGTTTCTGAAGCACAGGGTGTGCAGTTTTACATACTATTTACTAAACTTTATTGTGATGCCTATTAAAAAATAGTTTCTTAATAGTTGTTAATGTTGAGAGAGAAATGTAACACATATACAAAGAAAAACCATTAGCAAAAGAGACCTGCATTAGGTTTAGCTTCTTTGCAACCATGCTCAGGCTGAGATCTCTATTTTAGCAGCAAAAGATAGCTCACCTTCTCACTACTGGAGCAGAAGAAAGCTACAGCATAAAACAAACAGGGGCAGAAAAGAGAAATGTGCAAATGATGTGTTATTAACTCCCTGTGTGCTACCACTAAAGAGGTCCAGAAAGTCTGTGTATCCACAGCAGCTCTGACATAGAATAATCAGAGCTTAAAGTATAAACCTATAGCTTGGAACTGAACCAAGCCTGAGAAACAGCTGATATCATAAATAGGTCTCCTTTAGGAATTATGTGAACTTTGACAGAAGGCAAATTCAAGGTATTTCAGGTGGGGGGGTGAAAAAAAAATATCCTTCTGAAAAGAAGATTCCTTACAAGTCCATCCTTAGCTACAGGATGCTCTCCAGCACAGCTGCAGTAAAGCAGGAAAGAGAGCTGAGACTCAAGTTGCTGGGGTCAGATCCTCTTTTTTTAATCAACCTACAGACTGGAGACTGAAGCTGCCTTCAAAAGTCAGCCCTCCTAAGTGTGAAACAGCTATTTTAAAAGATATATGTTAAGTCACACCTGTGCCTCCTCCAGCACATCTGCATGTGCATGGCAGAGCTTCTGCAGAGCTTCCACAGCTGGGCTCAGCACCTCCAAGGGACACTCAGACTCCTTCAGCCAGCACTTGATATTATCTGAAAACGAGACCACACACACAAAATGAGCATTTTCTGAGCTCACCAGCTGCTTATGGAGAAGAAATAAGGGTGAAGATGGGAGGCATGAACGCTGCCTCTGCAGCTCCTCAGGGCCACTCACCAATCAGCCTCTCAGAGGTGCTTTTAGGGAGGTGCTTTGCAACATGACCAATGACACACAGAATGTGTCCTATAGTATCAGAGCTCATGTTCTGCTGCCTGAAAAATAGTAGAGCAGACAAAGGAACATTAACGCTACAGAACACCACCAAATCACAGTGGAAAAATCCTTTCATCTGGGATATGCATTATTAAGGCAGACCTGTCCAACCAAATGAAAACTCAAAAAGCTTAAGGCAAGAGTTGGTTACTGCACAAATCTGTGGGCCATTGCTTGTCTCCTGGCTGCAGAGCCAACTGCCTGAATAAAGAACCGTGACCTAAGCAGCTGTGGAAGGACAGGAAGTGCTCACTTGCTTTGTTCCTCCTCTTGACTCCCATCTCTTTCCTGCAGAATGGAGGATGGACTTCAAAGCACACACATACCTGCTGACATTGTCCCACGAGCCAATGATCCTGGAATAATCCAGCTTGGGTGAAGAACCTGACACTTTAGCCAGCAACATCCAAGCTGGTGCTGAATGCTCCGTTTCCACGTGAGACATGACGTTGTTAATGAAAGTGGAGGTGAATTTATTCTGTCTGGACCACATGTGAAAAGCTTTGTTCAAGTAACGGCTACAAGGAAGAGAGAAGAGACAAGTAAGTTAAAGGAGGAGTAAACAAAACACTTGGGTCTTAGCCACTGGCAGTAAAATCCAACATCCCTCCCCAGGATACACTGGGCAACACAACAGAGCTATTGCCTGGCACTGTGGGGAATACACAGGGATCTCTACTATGTGTTTTACCAGCAATATTTTCAGCCTTGCCATCCATAATCCCAACACACTGCAGGCCAGTGAGCTCTGTCAGTAAGACAGAAGGTCCAACTGCTACCATGCCACATCAAGAAAATATTATTTTGGCCGTCTGTAAAAAAGACTTTCTAGGAGTTGTTGTTTAACATCCATAATGGAGAGGATACGGTAATGTTAAGGCACCATAACTTGCTCATTTTTCTATTTAACTCTAGTTACCTACTCCATGCCCAAAGAGCTCTGAGATTTATCAAGCTGCAAGGTACTCTAAGGTCATGGAGAAGGTGCCATGAATCTGCAAATTATGTTATAAAATAGCCCAAATTAGAACGCTGACAGTTCCACAGATTGGCAAGGCAGCACAACCAGGAGCTCATTTTCTATTTCTGAGCAATTATGCCCTGTTGACTAATAAACATACAGCTGTCTTTAATCAATGTTGTGTCCTTGTCATAGTCTGTGTCATCCCGTTTCTTCTGCTCCTTCCCACAGCATTCCACAAAAGGCAGAATAATTCTATTTGTCATAAGACAAGTAACATATTGTACATTGGAACTAATAAAGGCCATGTTCTGTCTTTATATATATCCTCTCTTGCTTCTGTCATCAGAACACCTCCATCTGACTTAAATATTCATGCTGCCATCAACACCTCAAGAACAGCATGCAACACTCCTGTGTATGAACACCCTAGTTCAGGGAGGTCACAGGTAACAGGAGCAGCAAGTGAAAACACTTGACACCAAGGAAAACTCTTCTCACCAGCTGCTGACTTGACTCCTCCATCCCAGGAACTGGCAGAGCAACACAAACCCCTCAGGACATGACAGTTTTGCTCCCTAGCAGGAATATGCATTTATACTGATGGTTTCAAGCAGGGAATTCAAATAGCTTATAAAGCTCACCCCAATAAATTTAGTTTGGATGGCACGTGCATTTAAACAGTGTGTAAACTCTGCTACCTAATGGTCTGTGGCTGCACAGTGAATGACAGCACTGAGAGTATCAACTCATACTCTTATCTTAGTCCTCCAGTCAATAGGCAATTTCCTTCTGTAAATAAAGAGCTGCGTATTCTAACAGGATTAAAAGGCAAAAATTCAAGGATTTTGTCCCTGAGTGCTAACAGAATAAAGGCAATAAAAACATCCCATGCATTGGACAAAGGGCTATTACAGAAAAGCCATCAGAGCTCACACTGAAGGGAAAAATGCACTTACTTCAGCTCCTGGCTTTCTGCAGTCAAGAGGGTAAGGAGATCCCACGCCAGAGCCTGCTTTTCATCTTCACTTCTGAACTTATTATAGTGTTTTATATGTTGCAGCAAGATCTGATCAAGGCAATCCAAGGCCTTTTCTTGGACAGAGCTTTCAGTGTCCATCAGAACAGGCACCACTCCATTCAACCAGGCCTTCTGCACTAGAGCATTATCTGGCTGAGACTGAGAGAATCACAAGTTCCATTAAAAACACACTTAAATCACTAGAGGGTAAGATCAGGAAAGGCTTAGAAACCTCCAGATTTGGCTACTAATTTTGAGAATAAATTTTAATAAACCCCAGCATACTGCTCAACTAGCATTAGAATGTGGCAGCACATGGGATGAGGGAACTTGCATCTCCTTGATACCACGAGGTATCTGATGGTATCTAAGATCAAGCTACCTGGTGCTTCTGCTAAAGTACCTCAAGACTTTGGTTTATAATTATTTATAGGGTTTCAAAAGTATAGCAATAAAGCTGTACAGCAGATGATTTAACACTAAAAAAAGAGCTTGGCTTAATATAAACCTTACACTCCAAGCCCAAGTTAAACCCCTTTGTGAATAAATAGAAAAGAAAGAAAAATATTGCAGTGCTATCATCTACACATTACGTCTTAGTAAAGTGATTCAGATTATTTTTTTTTAACTTGAGAAGGCCAGCAACATAAACATTTTCTCCATGACACACAAACCAACAGCCAGGAAAATAAACGTTCCCAACAGTTGGAAGCATTCTCCATAAATCACAAGTATGTATGAGAATGAGTCATGACTTCCAAGTCAAAAGGCAATAAAAAAAATTTAAACACAGTCATAAAATGAATCCACTGAATGAACAACTGACGTGCACCAGATCTGTCTGTTTCCTCCTCCTTTTAACCCCCAGTTATCTGCACGAAGAGTTCCAGGGTGGATCTGCTCACCAGCAGGAGCTCTGTCACAGACTGCAGGGCCTGTTTCCTCACAGAAACAGCCGGGTCCCGGCACCGGTCCTGGAGGGTGGACAAATCTTCTGCACTGCAAGGGATCACTCTGTGCTTCAGGATGGTCGTCAAAACCTGCAAGTCAAAGAGCAGCCTAATTCTGTTGGGAATACAGGCCAGGCACATTGGGTAGCCTCAAATCAAAAATACAATCTCCCCCCTGCCAAGGTTAACTAGAGATTAATTTATCTCACCGTGAGTGAGGCATATTAACAGTTTATTTGGCACAACCAGAGATGTGGAATGAAACAGCACCTTTTCAGTCACTCTGATTTTATAACAGCATTTGGGTAGAGAGAGAGTCACAATTTCCCCTTGAAAACAGTGTGTCTCTTGTATGGAAAAAACCCCAATTGTAAAGCCTTAATTGGGAAGCTGAAATCAGCGTGTGAACTGAGGGGGAGGAGGTGGGCTGAAGAGGACTAAGAGGAAGGCAGTCAACAGCAGACGTCCATTTTTTAAAATGATGAAACTTTCACTGAAGTATATCTCTTTAAAAGCTAATGACTTCATTAAAATAATTGAGCAACAAGCAACGCAGCGCACGCCTCTGACAGAGGCCGGGTACAACCTCAGCTCTTTGTTAACAAGGTCAAAACAAACTGAGCAGCTAATGTGCTTCAGTTTATAAGGAAGTTGCTTAATTGAAATGCCAATTGACATTTGAAGAGAGCCTCTCTTTCTAAATGACAGAAGAAGAGAATGCCAGCAAGAGTACTAGAAAAATTTTCCATCATCACGCTTGCATTCCTTCCCCTGCAGGCACTGCAGGAATAGTAGGAAGCTACAGGTGGGCAAAGTTAGACAGCTCACTACAGCACTATGGCCTAATTATTTATTTTAGCAGCATTCTGGGTAATGACTGAGAACTGGGAAGCTTGCAAGGCCCACCATACCTGGAGAGCAGATTTCCTCACGTTGGTTTTCTCATCCCCGGCTCTCACTCTCAGCATGGCCATGACTTCTTTTCCTATCCAAAACCACAGTAAAACTGATTTTTTGTGGTGGACATATCATGCAGCAAAGAGAAAAAAACCCAACACAATTCTGTCATTTCTGTCCTATTTGTTTGTGTGCTAAGCTCCCTCCTCAGCTGGAAAGCTCATCAGATGGATCCTGCACAGCTCTAACAAGTCTGCAGCACAGGTAACTGCCATCTGGGGGAAAAGCATGTTGAGGGCAGACCACAGACAAATGGTCCCAACACAGACCCAAGACAGGTTAACAGACATGTATGCCCAGGGCTTAGAATGCCTACAACCTTCTGTGAGTTATGCCTCAGAGCTCCACACAGCATCAAGTATTAATGTATGAACTGCTGTGTGTTACAGAGGGGAAATTACTCCACTTACAAGCTGACTGAGTTTCCTTCAGGCTGCAGAATGGCAGCTGCAAAGAAGAACCCCAGAGTCTGCAAGGAAACAAGACACATCTCCCTTCCCTGAATGGAAAGTTAGGCCTCAAATTTTACTTTCCATGGCTATTAATACTTATTTCTGCACATTCTTGGGAAAAATACATAATAGAGATGGTCGTTTATTAAATAATGCACAACAGAGCCACAATCAATTATTTCTCACCTTCTGAATCACTCAAGTGCATTACTGAAAAGCTGGCCACACTGACTTCAAGCTTTTTACCATTGCTTTTAAGGCTTCTTTGCTGTTTGTTACATTTATTACAGCATTAAAGTGAGATTTCCCAAATATATGCCAAATTGGGAGACCTGTTACTTAGAGAGATCCATGTGGAAGTCCAATAAGAAATAGAATTAGTCACAGGGAACTCATCAGAAGCAGTCTGAAAACAAATTTTAACCAAGGGAAGCAAAGGGACTTTGATCTGTGCTCTCTTAATGAGCAGGTAACTGTGACAACATCTTCCTCCTGAGAACAGCTTCTCAGAACAAGCACAGAACCTTTTTACTGCAAGATTTTGCCATTACAATAGCCCAGCTCTTGTGAAGGTGACCAAATCTGCTCAAATAATTGCACTTTGCCAGTTGACATTGACTTTACTCACAGTGACATAGGAAAAAAAAGACCATAAACCCAAACAAACCACCAACCAGCCAAAAAACCTGAGTTCAACATGGCTGAGAAGCCTCAAGGGAGCAGAATGCCTGCCTGCTGTTGGGCAGACACACACCTCACCCTGCAGATTATCCCCACTCTCCTCTCTGCCCTTGTGCCTTTAGCACCTTCTGACTATCCTCAGCTAAGATTTATTCTGCTTCTCAAATACAAGCTGTTTGGTCTTCACAGAAGTGCAAACTGAGCACAGGCTTAAGCCAAAGAGTGTGTGTGCCAGACAGCTCTGCTAATGCACCTTGACTGTCTCAGAGAGCCCTGCATCCCAGCTATCCTCCTGAGTCCCAGACAGTCCTTTTCAATCCAATCCTTTCCTTAATTTGCTTTGCCAAGTGCCAAGAGTATGCTCAGCTGGGTATCAGATACAAAACCAGGCATCCTCTGCCACAAGCAGCCTGCAACTAAACAGGGAATACACAATACCTCAAGTGGCCTGGAGGACTTTTCTATCTGAGAGAGCAGATTAACAGAATTTATCAGCAGAATGTTTTAAAAGGAAGCTTTCAATGGGGAAGATTGGAGCCTGGCTCGTGGAGATAGGGAGAGAGATCCCACGTGAAGAGCAGCAGGAGACATGTAACAAAGACACAAATGCAGGATGGGAACCAAGCAGAGAATTGAATTGTCAGCAGTTCAAGAGAGGTGAACAGCAAGAACACAGAGCAAAGATACTGGCAGAGGCCTAACAGCTGGGAAGAAAAGCTTTTACACAGGAGAGGGGAAGAAAGGAAGAGACTACAAGAAGGGAGATCGTGGCCACAAAAGCCAACTTACATGCTGATTTCATGCTATCAACAAATGAGAACTAGCTGCTTGCTATTCTGCATCATCCATTTAACCTCATGCTTTGCTTTTAAACTCCAGCCAATACCTGATGCTGCAGAGGAGGGAATTCTTCCCCATGCAACAGTGCCAGTCAAAGGGGCTGTGTTTTATGTAGCAAAAATATATTAGTTCTTTGTGCACCAGAGCAAGAAATTTAATTACCCTGAAATTTATAGAGTTACAAGTATTATAAAGCACACCAATTACCATCCTTTTTGGAAAGAAGGGATCACATGCTTTTCAACATTAGTACAAATTTCGAGATTAAATGTATTTTTCAGACTTGAGTGGAAAGAGTATTTCTTTATGGCTAGTCCTTCCACCTCCTTCATCACCCATTAAGTGGTTTTTAACAGCTCTACAGAAAACTCTCTCCACTTGCTTTGAGAGATGGACAATGAATACAGTTCAGAACGTCTGATTTCAATTAAGGATTTGAAAAGTCACCTGCAAAGGCTGGTGTAATTCTGACATACCATCAAGCACAGCAGCATTGCTGGTGTCTGTCAACTCAATCGTTTTGAAGGTTGGTAAGGTTTTCAGTGGGTGGCTGGGCATAGCTGGAAGAAAAGTTACCAGTTTAAGAATAAAAAAAGGCATATGTTCACATGGTTCACTGTTAAACAGAGAGTCTCATGCATGCCCCAGGTTTTACAGATAGGCATATTTTTAGAAAATGGCATGCCAAGAAAAGCCTAAGACTTACTAGAAGAGAATGACTCTGTACCTTCTGCACTGACTATCAAACTCGCAGTGTTTGTGTTCGCTTCCAAGACTGTATGGTCAGAGGCTGCCAAAGAGAAATAAAAAAAGAAATTAAATCAAGTATTCTAAATCTGGATGCTCTGTCATTCCAAATTTTTTTTCAGGCAAGCAAGCTAACCGTAGGATGCTGTGTGCACGCTTCAGAATTGTGCCATCTGGCCTCTACCACACCTGAGGGAGTTCAGAATGCCAATCACAAACAGAACAACTTAGCAGAAGCAAAAGGCAACTCAAGATTTAATCAACTGTCAGGCAAGAACCAACTCTTTTTTTTTTTTTTTCAGTGAGTAATTTCAGTCATCTGTAAATATCCTTCAAAAGGTACCTCATGGAGAAATTCATTTAGAACTGATATACAAGAATAAATCCCTTCCAAATATAAAGCTTCATGAGTAACAAGACTCATCTATTACTTCTTGTTATGACACAACACCAAGGACACTAGGTGCAGATTTTTAACTCCTGACAACTAGTTCTCCTATCTCCTAGTAATTATTCCCCAGCACATTCTAGACATATTTTCACTAATTTATCCAGCATACTTACAGCTTTGTAGTAAGTCCTGTATACTCTCCAAGACAGCAGCAGTTTTCATCTCAAGACAGTGGGCAAAGCTGCTCAAAGCCTTGCTACGCACCACGGGAGCTTTGTCTGAACAGCGGCCAAACACCATGACCTGTACCAAAAACTTGTGCTTTAGGAACTTCTGATGATCCAGGGACAAGGAGCTGTCCAAGTTTCTCTCAGGCACATCCAGCAAAGCCAAGGCTACGTCAAGAGCAAACACTCTGTAGGAAATCTGGAAGGGAGCACACAGGGTGTGCTGTTAATGCAAAGACACGGGCATTGCCTACTCCATTTACCCGTTTTCAGGTATTCTATACTGATATTGAGTCCTTCAGCTTCAAAATGCTGCTGGACTTGACCCCTGGCACATGAAGGAGATGCACTTACCTTAGTGTTCCGTGAGTATTTATACAGCCAAGTGATGAAGTCAGCAAACTCTGAAGAAGGGAATTTATCCAGCAAAGTCACCAAGGCCTGTGCAGCGTATGTGCGATACTCAGCCTTGTCTGGGACCTGAAAAACAAGGGCAATTGCCTGGTGTGGTATTTCCACTCTCTGCTCTAGCAGCCAGAATGGCATTCCAGGGCTTAAGGGAAGTATTTTTTTATTTAATGAGACAATATGGTCACACTCGGCAAGGACTGGGAGGACAATCACAGCTTCCTTGGCCACTACTTCAGCACTCACCACAGTCACGCAGCGAACTCCCCAAGGCAAAGGTGGAGCTTGGATTAAATCCAGAAGCAATATTTCTACGTGGCATCCTCAAATAGTTAGCTAGGCAAAGAGCTCTCATAACCCCCATTTTTCTCTACCAAAACAGTGGTAAAAACAACTGCAAACTTTGGGAAGGTCACCAGTAGGGTAGAACCAGTTGTGAATGAGGGGGAAGTGTTCACCCCCAGCATTCTCCTGGAGTGTGACACTATTTTTAAGACATCTGAAAACTCTGATAAAGATCAAAACACAATTAGGTTGTCAAGAAATTTGCAAATGATGAAAATGTTGACATTTCTTACAAAACATTGTGAGAATGGATTTTCCTAACTCTTACAGACACAAGCTGAAGATGCACAAAGCTCAGCATACCTTAGTACAGATATGTTGCAGCAATATTCGGAGAATAGGAAAAGCAACTTCTTTCAGCTCATCTACTAGAGAACTGCACAGAATCAAAACAAGCAGGTTTTAATAAGGTTGGTTTTATGACAGAGAAAAATAAAAATCAAGTCAAAGGCGTTCCTTTTGGAACACATTTCAAAAGTCAGGAAAAGCACGTGTTCTGGAATCACAAGTGCTAGTGCAAGAGGACATGGTGAGGGAGCAGATCTCCTTTCTCTCTACATTAACCTGGCTCTGCAGACATCAAATGTTTCTTCCAATACTTCTCTAAATCCCCATTACAGACATTTTAATTAAACCTCATTTGCACAAACAACTTCAAAATCAGTGCCAGTTTGTCTCATCCCTTTATCAGCTAAGCAGCAAAGGGAAGGCTTGCCAGAAGAAAGAGTGACATACTCAGGAAGGATAGTGCCACAACCCTGTACCTCACCTGATGAATTTTATAGCCTGATTCCTGGCACTGAGCACCACTGAAGTGACAGCAAGGACTGAGGGCCTGGAGCTCCCACCACTCTCCAGCATGAGAATGACACTGAGGATCCTCTGGAACACACAACGAAGAGTCTGGAAAGAAAAGGTTATTTTCAAGTTCATTACAGTAGCAACTGGAGCCCGTGAATTAGCTTCTGACTAATTTTATACAATAATTCTGAACCAAGCAAATGTAGATCCAAGTAACAGCACCTGTCAGATTATGACTCCTAGCAGAATAATTCAAAGAGGACCCAGCCTTTAATGCACACAACATCTCTCCTAGCTGTGATGTTCTCATACAAGTCCAGTAAGGCCTAAGGAGGGCTTCCTGACATCAGCAGATCCCCTCCAAACCAGCAGACATCAGTTTGCCAGAAATGTTTGGAATTTGAGGACATTCACTGGGTTTTGCACAGAAGACATCTTAAACTAAATATGTGTTTTTACCACCATGTGCACTAGAACTTTTGGAGCTTCCTCCCCACCACGTCTCATTGTCCTGACACTCACTGAGCAGCCAGACAGGAGAGGCAGGGAAGGTGAGGTGGGTCTGAGAAGGGAGGTGCTGCATCTTCCTGATACCACAAAGGTCAACAACTTTGAAAAGCTTGTGCTGCACTAAGAAACCAAGTTGAAACCCACAGGTCTAAGGATGCTAAAGCTGGGAAGACTCTCAGGTAAATGCCACTAAGCTCCTCAGGCTTTCCTGACTAGACAGCCACTAATACCTTGGCTTGCTAGCTCAGAACTAGTTCAGGTGGGTTCACAGAGATCCCCAAACACAGCATCAGGGTCACACCCCAAGTTCAAAAGCCCCATCTCCAGGAACAGCACCCAGGTAAGTGGGAGGTGATACGGTGTGCTTGGCAATTTAACAGAACAAAAAAATGTAAAGCTGCAGACACATTTCTGGTGGAACTGGATGTTCCATGACAACAGACTATTCTCTGCATGAGAATCAGCCCTGCTCACCATCATCTGCACAACCACTTCCCCATCATGCTCCACTGCTGCACAACCCAAGGCCATAGCAGCTACCAAGCAGTGCTGGAGCTCCACCTAGCAGGGAACAAGAAAATTCCAGGCAAATGCAGCAACCTGGAATTCTCTTTTTTTAAGATACAAAGATGTAACTCCACTGTAGCTATCCTCTGCTTTCAATTCATTTGTCACAAGAGTCACTGGAGTGCAGAATTCAATGTGCACAAAACACATCCTCATACAAGTCAAAGGAAATAAGGACTGGTATAGAAAAAGCATCTTGCTTCTGACCCAAATACATGCACACAACATAAAACTAAAGGAAAAAGTAAAAAATGTCCAAGCAAAAACATTGTGCAGAGAAGGAAAGAAACAACTGCTCCTTTTCAATACTGCAATGAGGATTTCAAAGATTTTGTCCAACTTTTACCTTATCTTCTGTGCCATGTAGAGGGGAACACAGTAATCGCAGTCCGTGATAGGCCAGCTCAGGAAGGTACTTGGCTTTGTGAACATCCCTAAGGAGAAGAAGGCAAAGAGATGTCTTCATCTCTCATCAGAGAAACATTTACTCCAGCTATTACAACTCAATGTGCTCACTGACTGGAAAACATTCAATCTTCACTAAATGTTGTTTACTGTTAGCTAGGTGGAACAATTCTAATTATCTTTAGTGAAAGAAATCACTGCTTCCATTTCGGTGTGAACAGGATACTAACAACACAAGCACTGAGAGCTTCACTTGTTCAAAGCATTGCATAAACATCAGGAATTGTTTGCTCACACTGCTGCTGAAAACTCCAACTCGTGTGTCACTGGCTCAGACTTTGCCATTTCAACAAAGATCTGCAAGGAAAGAAGAGCAAGCTTAGCTAGTCCATCTGAGGGCAGCCTGCATGCCTGGGGGGGCAGAACATAGTTAGACTTGAGTCTAACTTGCAAACCACAACACCCACCTTGAAGCTGATCACAAGCAGCCCCCAAAGCCCAGAGAGTCAATACCACATGTCCTCCCCCCAGTGAGGGTTAAGCACCTCAGGACAAAACATGAAGTGCCCAGTTGGCTACAAGTGCTAAGCAGAAGAGACATGTGGAGCAGGTGCCTGGTGCCTCAAGATTTACACTGAGGACACTCTAACCAGGAGACCAGTTTATGAAAGGCAGGGCTGCAACCACTCCTGTAGCTATGGAGAGCTCTGCATCCACCAGAAGTTTGTGCTAGGGGACAGAATGTTCCTCGAGTTGAATTTTATTACCTTCAGGCAGTTCTGCACACACTGAGGTTTCTCTTTTAGGGAGAATTTAGACAGAAGTCTCAAGAAGTTTTTCAAAAGAAGGAAGATTGAGTCTCGAACTTGAAGAAGATCGTCTGTTGAGAAGTAAACATTTTCACTGTCCTCTTCCTCCTCCTCTTCCAATGTCTCTTCCATCTATATTGGCAGAAAACAAACAGCACCATCCTGTCCGACTGCACTGGCTGATCTCTTCTGCACACTTGTGTTTCACGGAGTTCTCAGGTCCTACATGATTTCACATCTCAAATACTAAATCTTTTCTTCCAGATTAGTTAACACACTTAACAGTGGGGAAAAAAAAAAACAATCAGAAACCAGACAGAAAGATGAAAGTTGGATCCAAACCCAGAAAGCTCCAACACAGCTTATTCTCATTTGGAAGCAGAAAGTCCACCAGAACAAACCACAATTATCTGAATTCTAATCTGGCACTGGGAGGTTTCTCTCAAGTAATTCCCATTGTGCCTGTGACCTTCTCCTTCCCTTGCCTCCCATCCTGTGGCACTGATGCTCTCCCAGGATCTCTGATGTGTAATCCTCAGTTCTGTTTAAAACCCCACCATATAAGCATTAGAATGAGCAGCTAAGCACAGCTGACCAGGACATTTATCCCTTAACTTCCCATTGGTAAGCTGGCAAGGAAACACAAATGCCATTTGCAAGCTGGTCACACACTGATTTGAAGGTCTCCTGAACAAGCTGGTATAAATTAGTTTTTC
This sequence comes from Brachypteracias leptosomus, assembly GCA_013401335.1. Classification (NCBI taxonomy): domain Eukaryota; kingdom Metazoa; phylum Chordata; class Aves; order Coraciiformes; family Brachypteraciidae; genus Brachypteracias; species Brachypteracias leptosomus. The sequence continues at coordinate 56,830 of VYZX01000552.1, forward strand.
TCTCTGCTACTGAGCTTTCTAACAATATACCCCAGACAAATAAGCTGCATTTTTTCTGTTTGTCAGCAGCCAGGAAACAGCAGCTAATGTTGAATCATCAGACTGACAAAATTCCTAATAATAGGTAGAGGGTTGAGAGCAGGGCTGAAAGGCTGAATAAAAGGTTAAGAATTAAAAATCGGGTGGAAAAAAAAGGAAGAGTATCACACTGACCTAAAAATGGAATAGCTTGACAACAATTTGCTTAATAATAAAGATTTATACCTGAAGAGATTACCCAAACATCTTACATTGCTGTTCCTGTGTGGCTTTCCTTTCTTCCTATTTCTTCTGGCATTGGTCTGAGAGCTCTGAGTGTGTGTCTTCTTTCTTTTCCTCATTTGATCTTGTTCTTGAGGCCAGCTTTTTGTCAGGGTTTGAAGACATTTATCAAACACCACTTGATGGAACAGCTGGTTAGCTACGCTGCCTGCCCAGAAAACACAACATCAGCCCTCTTCCAGACAAAACACAGAGGGAGCATCAAATCATCTGGCCAGCTCTCCATTTGCTTTGACAGCCAAGGAGGTGGCCAGGACAAAGGCATCGTCCTGGGAGCCTGAGAAGGTCCAGGAGAGGAAAAAAAGAATTGTTTGAACAAAGCCAAACTGCATCAGGATGACATGTTATCAGCAATGACATTCTCCAGTAGGACCACCAGCCATTTGACCCCCTTCCAGCTGGTAACGTGCTGCACAACCAGTATCAGCAACACTTTAGAGTAGGGGTTAGCCCTGAATACAAACGAATGCTGCTGTGAATTAACCTGCTAGAAAACTCCAACTGCTGGTCATTGTAAACAAATGCTGCTGTTTTCACAAATGAACCTGTCCAAAAGCACTGCATTGTCTAATTACAGAGCAGGAATGGGAATAAGCTTCCACCTTCACTGTATATTAGTGTCAAACCAGAGGAGTAGCTGTGGTTCCAGCTCTCTGCACCGTGCAGACTCCTCTGCTGACCTTGTCACAGAACTGCTGAGGGGACACATGGCAACACAGACCCAGACTGAGACCATCAAGCCACTTCATGGCAGGAGATCAAGCTGCTCTCAGACTGTAACAGCTGCTCAGCACTCAACACTGTGGCTGAGTCCAATCCCCGGGGATTTCAGGGAACAGTTCAAAAGCCATCACTTGTTCCACCTGGAATTCTTATAAATCAGAGGAAGCTGATTTTGCCCAAATGATGTTTCATCCCACAATAAAGAGGCACATCCCTCACTCACCTGGGATCTCCAGCAGTAAGAAGTAGAGCCCAGCTGCATGAAGTGCACAAACCCTCTGCTGGGCATTGGCTCTTTTCTGCTGGCCTGCCTGCACAAAGTGGTGCAGCACAGCCACGAGAGTGTTGGGAGAGATGCTGTTGTCAGCAAACAAGGTCCAGATATTCTGAGGCAAAATATGCAGGAAATAGTGAGAAATCCCATGATAAAAAAGCTCTCTACAAGTAGCTACTGTTCACATTTTAACAGTGGCCACTGCAACCAACTTCCTGTATATGTTATGTATTTTTTAAAATGTTTTAATATAATTGACATTGAGGGGCTGGAGCGTGTCCAGAGAAGGGCAACGAAGCTGGGGAAGGGTCTAGAGCACAAGTGTGGTGAGGAGCAGCTGAGGGAGCTGGGGGGGGTTGAGCCTGGAGAAAAGGAGGCTCAGGGGAGACCTTCTGGCTCTGGACAACTCCCTGAAAGGAGGTTGGAGCCAGGTGGGGTCGGGCTCTTCTGCCAAGGAACAAGTGATAGGACAAGAGGAACCGGCCTCAAGCTGGACCAGGGGAGGTTTAGGTTGGACAAGAGGAACAATTCCTGCCCCATAAGGGTTGTTGTGGGCTGTGCCAGGCTGGGCAGGGGTGGAGTCCCCATCCCTGGAGGGGTTTCCAAGGTGTGGAGCTGTGGTGCTGAGGGACAGGGGTTAGTGGTGCCCTGGCAGGGATGGGGGAATGGTTGGACTTGATGATTTTAAAGGTCTCTTCCAACCAAAACGATCCTATGATGCTAACGTTATACTACTACATACACTTTATATTAAATTATAAACAGCTTTTTTAACCTAGGGAATGGCTCCTCTCGGGCACACACACAAGCAATGCTCTGGGCAGGACAGAGGGAGCACCAGCGAAGGGCGGGGCCTGTGCCCCGGTACCGGGCCGTGTCCCGGCGCCCGCCCTCACCTCTCTGCTCTCAGGCTCCTCCACAGCGAACGGTGACAGCGCCCGGTGGAGCTCGGTTAAAGCGCCCGCCCCATCTCCCGCGATCTCCTCCGCTATGTCGGCATCCAGAGGGTCCACCTCGGTGAAGTCCAGCTCCCAGGCCGTGTTCACCCACACTGCGGGACCAGAGGTCGCTCCGTCAGGGGCGAGGCCTCCGCCTAACGCTCCAAAACCGGCGCGGAACAACCCGGGAGAAGCGGAAACACCGGGCCCCGCGGGCAGCCGCTGACAGCCCCGGGCCTGAGTGCCACCCGCCACCGCCCCGGTGGAGAGACCGGGTCCCGGAGAGCCCCGCACCCCCGGGAGCCCCTCGCCGCTCACCTGCGCTGACTTCCCGCAGCCGCCACTCGCCCAGGGCGCGCGACAGCTCGGCCGCCATCCCGCCGCCGCCACCGCCGAACCCTTCGAACCGGCCAATCCCGCGCTCCCGCCGCCCGCAGCCAATCCCCGCGCGGCTCCCGTCCCGCTCCCGGAAGCAGCCGGAGCCCCGCCCCCGACGCGCCTGCGCAGCCGGTGAACCGGAAGGTGGGGCGTGGCGCGCGGGGCGNGCTGTCAGCGCCGTGCCGCTCCCCGCCCTACGCCGTAGCCCGCTCTCCGCGGCGGTCCGGGCCCAGCCGCCGCCTCTGAAGCCCGTGGCCGCAGGGCTCTGTCCGTGGTGCCTGCGGGCAGGCCGGGCGCCGCTGAGCTCGTAGCGGGGCCGCCGGGGCCCGCTCCTCCCGGGACCATGAGTTTCTTCGGGTTCGGGCAGACCCCGGAGCTGGAGCTGGTGCTGAGCGACGCCGAGAGCCGAAGGCGGGTGGAGCACAAGACGGAGGAGGGCAAGAAGGAGAAATACTTCCTCTTCTACGACGGGGAGACGGTGTCCGGGCGGGTGGTCCTCACCCTCAAGAACCCCCACCGGCGGCTGGAGCACCAGGGCATCAAAGTGGAGTTCATCGGGCAGATCGGTGAGAGGCGCCCGGGGGGTGGCAGGGCCCGGGGGTGGCAGGGCCCAGGGGTGGCCTTCCCGGCCCCGGTGCCTTCTCGGTTGGGTCGGTCGCGTTGCGTGAGGCCGGCGAGTCCCGCCTCCGTCGCGCTGCCGGTTCGCACGCACGATAGTGGGTCTCGTGGCACCACCGGAGATGCTGCGTGGTGTGAAGTAGGTTACGCTGGCTCCCAAGAATTCCCATTATCCAACCCACCACTCGAGCTGGACAGCCCGGCCCGTTCTCTGGGCTCAAGCCCTGGCGGAAGGGAGGGAGCTCCAGCCGTTTCCAGGTCATTGTTCTCTTGCCCTATTTTCTTGCTTCTGCTTGGTCACTGGTTTTGGCTCTAGAAAGCACAACGCTCAGAGGCTGGTGAGATAGAACCGGGCTCCTGTCCTGCCAATGCAGCTCTGAGCTCAGTGCCAGGACTGGGTGGCATTCTCCTGGCTTTCTCTATTCGCAGCTCCCTGAGCTGTCTGTCTGCATTGCTGTGTGCCCGTGGGTTTGGGAGGGAAGCAGGGGCTCTGCTGAGGATGATGAGGTGGGTGGTTTGCAGCTACATCACCACCTGCACCTTCCCAGCCCCTGCCCCGCTCACCCAGGCACACCAGTTTTCTTGAGGCCTATGGGCTCAGATGGGCTGATTCCATCATTTATTCTCCTACTCCTCGAGTGAGTGCCCTCACATCCCTGCACGGTTAGTTGGGTGCCTTCAAGTTGTTCAAAACTGGTGGTTATCTGTGCGTGCAACCCATTTAGATTTAAGATTTCCTGTTTTCTTAGAGGAAGGGCAGTGCCACACCCACTCCTCGATCCGAGTGGAGATGTCCCTGTGTCATGGACGTGCCTGACTCCCATGAGCCAAGATAAGTTCAAGATGTTCCCAGTGATGTGACTGTGCTCAGCACATGCCGTGCCTCACGTCTGGGTCCCTGTGCTCAGGTTTAACCCTCGGAATCACTGCCCTGGCAACCTTTGCATTGCAAATCATGTGGTGCAGGAAAGTGAACTCGAGGTTTTCCCACCCAGCCCCAATGGGCTGAGTAATATTTTTGCTGGTCTCGCTTGTGCTTTTTGGAAAGCAACGGGAGGACGGGCAGAGAGAGCCTGTAAAGGATGGAGTATAGGTGAGTCTGTTCATCAGGAGCTACCTTATGACCTCCTGCTATTTGATTATGATCAGTGGAAATGAGGCATGAACTCTGCTTCCTGCTCCACTCTCTCTGTGCTGCCTCACCTGCTTCTCTCTCCCCATTTTGAAAGACTTTTGAGCCATGCTTGTTTAGAGTAACTGCTCTGAATTCACATTAGTGCCCAAGCAGGGTGCTGCAGTGGCTGCACGTTAGTCCTTCCTTTTTGTCTATACTGCTGAAGTTTGTACTGCTGCTGGCACTTCCTTAATGCTTTCCATCTCAAAACACCTTCCCTTCTATTCCACCTTCTCGCTGCCATGAGGGCAGTGTCTGTATGAGATTTAACAGGTAGGGAGCCTGTGACATAAAGGTCACAGGCAGGTGGCTGTTCCACACCGGGTACCAGAGTCCAGCCTGGGAATACCATGTCCTGCTGGGCTCTGGTGAGCACAGAACCCATGTAAGATTTTGGTTTGCCTGTGGTTACCATATCCTGAGCATGCCACTGAAATGTTGGCAGGTTATTTGTTCCCATCTGGAAACCTCATAGCTGTGAAAACCTGAAATTACAGCTTATACCTGTTTGACATGCTAATGTCTTCTGAAGCGTAGGAAACATCAATCCCTCCTCTTGTAGAGGCTGCAGAGTGTCCATCTGTGCCCTTCCGAGGCAGCAGAGAACTCCATACACCGACATTCACCTCCCCTTCCTTGCATGGTGTGGCTGGATGATCTCTTCCTCTTTTTCTGTGGCACATGGCCTCTCCTTGACACATCAACAGGCACCTTCCTCTCAATGGACATGTTTTCAATGTAGAGAGTCGGTTTATTTATGTCACCTGCCTGCCCAGCCTGAAGGGCTTGATGGCACTTGGTCATCTGCGTAAGCAAGGGGAGTTCCAGTGCCAGTTCTTCCATTACAGAGATAAGGTGAGCAGAGGGGTGTGAGAAACAGGCAGTACTTCAAAGCTGAAACCTCATCATGCATCTCAAGGAGCGGTGAGCTGAGTCTCACTGCAATTCCTGAATGCTACCAATACCTCAGAGAGCCTCCTCTGCTACCAGCACCTCTCAGAGAGCCTCCTTTGCTGACTTTAGTGCTGACAGTGAACTTGCGTGCCTATGATTGTCTGGTGACTTAGGGTTTTGTTTCCTCATCCAACCATATCAGATTGGCTCAGGCTTCACCTTTTAGAAGGACCGTGTGGGTGTCTTGGGCACAGCTCACAGCGGGGTTGGGAAGGGCAGGTTTCATTGATGGGGATGTGTCATACAGAGTGGTCATGCAAATTGCAGAGTTTTAAGTCTCTGTTGCTTTGGCTCGAGGGAGAAAACTTTGAGAGGATTGCTTTCATTAAAGGAGGAAACCTGTAGTTGTTTCCTGCTGATGCAACAAGGTTGTGGGGAAAAGTGAAGCAATGTGAGCACACTGGCTACTGGAGCTGGTTTCAGCAGTGCTTCCAGAGGGGAATGCTGTTCCCCAACGGTGTTCCCATGGCTGTTCATCTGCTGTGCAGGGGCTGGGGGAAGAGCTGACCCAACTGCCTCCCCACATGCTTGGTAGTCGTGCACTGAACACTGGCGCTGTGAGGAATCAGTGAGGGTCTCCACTGTTAGTTATTCTCTGGTGCAAACCAAGACCTCAGAATCTGTTGTCAAGCAGGAACAGTTGGAAGCCACCTAGCCCTTCGTTTTTGCTCTGTCACTGTTTGCTGTTCCCCAGAATCAGTGGGATTTTTCCTCTCTTTACAGTGTCAATGCCTTTGGCCTTGGAATATTGTGTAGAAAATTACTGGAAGGGATTGTGTGAGCTGCTGGATCCTTTTTTCAGTCTGAATATAATTAATACTGGTAACAGGTGACCTGTGTCACTCTAAGGCAAGCCAAGTTCCTCATTCACTGTAGTAGGTGAGGCTGTTTGGACCTCTTCCTTCCTGTTTCAGGGAGGAAAGTCCTGGCCTGCAGCTGGCTCTGATGGAGAACAGTGAACAAATTCAGTACATTGCAGCCACAGGCTCCCCTCATAGGGTCTCTGAACAGTGGTGAAGGAAGCAGTGACGTGGAGAGGTGCTCAGAGCTGTGAAATCTCCCTTTCCTCACTGTGTCATGTGGGATTAAGCATCCCTGCTTAACCTGGACTTCTGTCTTCCCAGAACTCTACTATGACCGAGGAAACCACCACGAGTTTGTGTCTCTGGTGAAAGACCTGGCCCGTCCTGGGGAATTCACTCAGTCACAGACATTTGACTTTGAATTCACACACGTGGAGAAACCTTACGAGTCCTACACGGGGCAGAACGTGAAGTTACGGTGAGTCTCCTCCCCTTGCTGAGCCCAGGTCTTGGTCCTGTGCAGGCTGAAAGTGCTGATATTTCCCAGCATCCCTTCCCAGACACCCTTGCAAGCTTATCATGTAACTCCAAATGAATTTGGGTGGGCTGAGTTGTCAAAATTTTAGGGACATTTCAGTCAATTTTAGTTGTGCTTGATATGCAAACCAGTGCCTAGCTTGTTCCTTGTTCATATCTTGCAAAGTGTATTTCACATCTGGGTGCTCCAGCTGACTTGAAATCCAGTCACTGGCTTCAAAGGGGGGGTTGGAAAACTCTGAGATCTGCAGAAAGGTGTGTCTGTGGAGACTGCTGTGATCTAATCTCTTACAAAAGGGCAGTGGTTTTAACATGTGCAGGGTGTTACTCAGATCCCCAAAATGGTGCTTAGGTAACTCAGGCTCATAAATGCATGAAAGCTTAGAGAAGTCTTAGAAGATTTGCTTTTCCATTGGAAAATTCCCTTCTGTCTTTTCAACACGGGGTATTGGTTGCTCTGGAAGCCAGGGCACCAGTAAGACTGCTCAGATAGCCCCATGTCCCTCCCTGCTTTGCCTCTTGCTGCCTGTACAACCCTAATAGGAGGGGGACTCTCCTTGCAGGTATTTCCTCCGAGCGACTGTGAGCCGCAGACTGAACGATGTGGTGAAGGAGATGGACATAGTTGTGCACACTCTGAGCACCTACCCAGAGCTCAACTCCTCTATTAAGATGGAGGTGGGGATTGAGGACTGCCTGCACATCGAGTTCGAGTATAACAAGTCCAAGTAAGTGTCTCAAGAGCAGCCAGTGGCTGTGGGGAACTGTCTGCTAGAGGGGACAGCTTGGTTTGGAAGCCCAGGGCACGTGTCTTGGCTGTGATCCTCAGAAGGATTCTTTCTTTGTGCGCTCCAGGGAGGCTGGCAGGTTTAGATCCTAGTTGAGGAGCTGTGGGTTCCTCTCCTTGCCCTGTAGATGTGCTCTCTAGACCAAGGAGTGTGAAGCAGTAGTTGTGGCTTACTGAGCTTGGAGCACGGCATGAGGCTGTTGTAGAACTTCACATTCCCTGTATCCTCAGCAAGATCAGTATTTCCAAGTGTCTTTGAAGTATAACATCTGCTCTTTACCACACAATACAGCTGAAGTGGGACCTTAATTCAGGCACAGAAGTTGGAAGCAGCTCTTTAAAACAATTTTTACAGCTGATGCTAGCAAACCTCCCTGCAGTGTAACATTTGGGTTAGTTTTAATTGACCTAAAATATTGGTTTTGGAGGCTTTGTTCTCTCATGGGCTTTTTGCAGATACTCAGCCTGAAATTCAGTTTTTAATTTATCTCATCGTGCAGAATGCTCTTGTTAATTTCCAAAAGATGGGAGGATGAAAGATGAAGTGCTGTTTCCAGCAGCCTGGTGGAGATGGTGGTTGATACTCCATCTGAAACATACAGCTGGGCCTGGGGATAAGAGCAAAGTGCCTGACACGCAATTCCCTGCTCTTCAGTCCAGGTCCTGGTCTGCTGCACAGTGCTTGATTGTGGTGCTTTCTTCCTCCATGTGCTAGGTATCATTTAAAAGATGTGATTGTGGGGAAGATCTACTTCCTGCTGGTGCGAATCAAGATCAAACACATGGAGATAGATATCATCAAGAGAGAGACAACAGGGACCGGACCCAACGTGTATCATGAGAATGACACAATAGCTAAATATGAGATCATGGATGGGGCACCTGTGAGAGGTGAGAAGCCAGATGAACCCTTCAGAATTCCTCTTCTGAAGTCTTTGGGGTGGGATTATGAGTCCTGCAGTATCTTCAGCTGGATCTGTGTGCTCAGTAGTAGTGTGCATCCTGTCCCACTGGTGGACTCAGGGTGGTTTACATGGGTGATTAGATATGATCCCCTTCCCTCTCTGGTGTGATGAGGAGGAACTGAGGCACAATGAGTTGCAATGACTTAATTCTTTTGATGAAGCAGCGGCAGAACCAGGAATAGATGTAAATTCACTGCTGGCATGGGCCACCAGCTGGCATTGCTGCAACTTGGAGCAGAAAGATGGTGTTCTAGCTCTGTGCCAATCNCCTCTCTGGTGTGATGAGGAGGAACTGAGGCACAATGAGTTGCAATGACTTAATTCTTTTGATGAAGCAGCGGCAGAACCAGGAATAGATGTAAATTCACTGCTGGCATGGGCCACCAGCTGGCATTGCTGCAACTTGGAGCAGAAAGATGGTGTTCTAGCTCTGTGCCAATCTCCTGTGCCACTTGTTTTCCAGTTCCATTGCCCAGCAGAGTCACCTGCCGGAGAAAATGTCACCTTACTCATTTTTTTTCCCTGCAGTGCTGTATTGATGCAGGTCACAAATGAGTCCTGTTAAAGTGGAGATGGAAGAGGTGTCAGCAAGGGCAGGGTCTGGCTATGGACCTTGTGTGCTGATTTTTGAAGGTAGTTGAGGTCTTTTAGGTCATCTTACTCCGCTTGTGGAAATGGTCACAAAGTCCGTGGCCTAGTCAGATCCTGGCTTGGTGGTGCTCTCCTAGTTTGTGCATTCTGTCTATGCTGATGGTTCTGTGCACTTTGTAGGGGAGTCCATTCCCATCCGACTCTTTCTGGCTGGCTATGAGCTGACTCCAACCATGAGGGACATCAATAAGAAGTTCTCGGTGCGTTATTACCTCAATCTGGTGCTGATCGATGAGGAAGAGAGACGCTACTTTAAACAGCAGGTGAGGAGCAGAGCTCTTTGTTCTTCTTGGACCTGTAGGGTGTCCTTTGGGATGCTATGTTGTAA
>VYZX01000559.1:3115-22962 GCA_013401335.1 Brachypteracias leptosomus
TCAGCAGAGAATTAGGGATGCAAAGGACAGATCCAGGCTGGGGAGCTCCAGCACTCCCCCATCCCCTCCCACCCAGGCTGGGGCTGTTTCTCCACCGAGACCATGTCAACATTTCAGAAAGAAAATCTTCTGCCCCAAGTTCAACCCCAAAAGGTGGGTGAGCTCGGGAGATGCAGCGAGATAAAGATGCTGGAAGCACCCCCTGATCTGGGGTGGCTGAGCCACGTGGAGACTGTGGCAATATCTTTGCTTCCTTAGTAACCAAATATTTGATCTGTGTTGAGCAGGGCAGCAGATAAGCCCGGAGAAGCCTGGACAGGCCTCTCAGGTGTGCTCCAGGACACGTGGCTGCCTGGGCAGGGTAATTGGAGGATTCTCTGCTGGTAATTGGTTCATGCCCCAGCGCTGGTTTCACTGGTGCTCCGAGCTGCCCGTCCTGCAGGGAGCAGGGAGACCCTGCCCTCATTAACTGGAATGTGGGACAGCTTTCAAAGAATTGTGGTCTTCTGGGAAAGGGGATGATTGGAGATGATTTCTCTTCCACTGTTCCCCCACACTTTGTAACCAGGGCTGGGGTGAGCTGTGCTCTAAGCTCAGAGCACAGGAGAGGGTTGACTTCAATTGAGAGATATTTTTAGCTCCCTGATTAAATTTATGATTCGAGGAGGGCCCAGAAGATGATGCAAAGGCTGGAACCCCTCTGCTGGGAGGCCAGGCTGGGAGAGTTGGGCTTGGTCAGCCTGGAGAGGAGAAGGCTCCAGGGAGACCTTAATGCAGCCTTCCAGTATCTAACAGGGCCTACAAGAAATCTGGGAAAGGACTTTTTACAAGGGCTTGTAGTGATAGGACAAGGGATGATGGCTTCAAACTGGAAGAGGGGAGATTTAGATTAGAAATGAGGAGGAAATTCTTCACTGTGAGGGTGGTGAGACCCTGGCCCAGGTTGCCCAGGGAAGCTGTGGATGCTCCATCCCTGGAGGTGTTCAAGGGCAGGTTGGACGGGGCTTGGAGCAACCTGGTCTAGTGGGAGGTGTCCCTGCCATGGCAGGGGGGTTGGAACGAGATGATCTTTGAGGTCCCTTCCAACCCATGTTCTGCACAAGACAGGATGAAGAACAGCTGGTGGGAGCTGGAGATGGGAGCCCTGCACCACTCCAGCCCTCTGCTCTCACCATGAACCTGGAGGGATACTCGTGATGGCCCCGAGAAGACTCGGTGTCAGCAGAGTGAGTCAAGGAGCTGAAGCTGCCAACGCAGCTCCCCTCTTGGGTTTCCCAATGTCCTGGGGTGTTTCTGAGGGAGAGGTCCTCGGGTGGAGCACCCTGACAGCTTAGTTTGCAATGGGTCCCAGCCCAAGGTGGCCTCTGGCAGGTGATGTGCCAGCTGATGTGGTCACCAAGCTTGTTATATCAAAACTGCTGAGGGCAGGTGAAATTCGGGCTGAGGGAAGAGGAAGAGCAGTGACCTGGCACTGGAGAGATGAACCTGTAGTGTCTGATGTCATCAGCTGGGAATTGGTTATCATCAGACATCAGGAGTAATTAAGGATGGTGCTGGGTTTAGAACACACTCCTATTTGTTCATTAATTAAGATTTCAAGGCCTGGGAGAAGCTGCAGGGGTTAAACACCCAAAGAACAGCTCATGGGGTGCCCCAACACACAGATGCTCCATCACTGNCCAAGAGCAGACCTGGACTCTCTATATCAAAAGGTGTCCAGAGAAGGGCCACAAGGATGATCAAAGGCTGGAGCACCTCTGCTATGAGGACAGACTGAGAGAGTTGGGGTTGTTCAGTGTGGAGAAGAGAAGGCTCCAAGGGGACCTTCTGGTGGCCTTCCAGGATCTGAAGGGGCTACAAGAAAGCTGGGGAGGGACTTTTGAGGCTGTCGGGTAGTGGTAGGACTGGGGGGAATGGGTCAAAACTAGAGGTGGGGAGATTGAGATGAGACGTTAGGAAGAAGTTGTTGCCCAGGAGGGTGGGGAGACACTGGCCCAGGTTGCCCAGAGAGGTGCTGGAAGCCCCATCCCTGGACATTTGGAAGGCCAGGCTGGCTGGGGCTGTGAGCAACTGATGTAGTGGGAGGTGTCCCTGCCATGGCAGGGGGGTTGGAACTGGATGATCTTTAAGGTCCCTTCCAACCCTGACAATTCTATGATTCTAAAACCACCTCTCCAGCAGCTCCCTGGACATTCACAGTCTCCCAGGACTCGCTGGAGTTCGCCCAGAGCTCGGGGTGAGGTTGGTATTTCACAAGGGAAGGGATGGGGCTGAGTCAGGCAGGGGAGTGTCGGGGCAGGGGCACCTTTCCAGGGGAAGCCCCTGCTTTGTTGGAGTGGGAAATGCACCATGAAGGGGGCAGGAGAGCTCTGCAGCACCCAGCTGGGTGAATGAGGCAATGGGGAACGTGTCTGGTCCATCCCGGGTCTGTGGCAATGATGGGATGAAAGGAAAAATCCCTGTGGGGCAGGAGAGGAGCTTTGGAAGTCCTGCTTCAAAAGCTGGGACCTGCAGTGACAGAGCCTGGGTGCAGGGAGCACCAAGCACAGGCTGATCCTGCTCTCAGAAAGGCTTAATAAGCACCATAAAAATAGATAAAATCTTTTCAGAGGTAGCTGCTGGACTCTGGTCACTCCTCAGCTGGAAGCTGCTTCTCCATCCCTCTCCCTGGGGATGCTGCCTTTTGGGGTGATGCCCAATGTCCCCCAACCTGCCTCAAGTCTCAGTGTTAAAACAGCCCAGGGGCTTCCCCTCCATGTGTCATTTTATTTTAAATTTTACCTTAAAAGCATCTCTTCCTACCAGCCTGTTTCCTATTGGGAGGGGGAAAAGGATCTCTGCTGATGCCCAGGGATGAAGCTCAACCTGAGCAGGATCAACCTGGCCCAAAAACCCTGCAAATGGGGGTTTAATGATTATTTCTTTTCCCCTCTTAGAAACCAGCATGGAATTAATTATTCCTGGAGGTTCAGGTGGCTGCACTTGGCTTCTCCCAGCACCTCTGTGTACCAGGGGGACACCCCTAAGGTGATTTGGGATTTCATGCACCCAAACATCTCTTCCAGCAGCCCTTGTGAGCTGTGCAGGTTGTTTTCCCCTGGGCTCTGTACCCGTGAATCATCCCTGCTGGGGGGGGAACGTGGCTGAGCTGCTCCCCACACATGTGCAGCAAACAAGTCAAGGCCAATCTGGATTTTATTACCTGGAATTGGACAGGGAGCAGAAACGGGACCCAACGGGTGGCTTCTGAATAAGCTCCCATGGACCATGGGAGGTCTCTGTGCTGGGAATGCTGCTGGCAGGGTGGCCCTTCTCCAGGGCACCTAAAAACCTGCCTGTGTGAGGTCAATTTAAATTCATTTGGAAATTTAAAGGCAATTTGGAGCCTGGACTTGGTGCTTTTTGTACTCACTGTTGTCACTTACCTGCTTGGAGAACATCCCATCTAGTCCTTGAGCTCAACGGGGCATGAATTGGTGAGGAACAAGCTCCAAATCCCAGCATGGTGGGGTTGGAAGGGACCTCTGGAGATCATCTCATCCAACCCCCTGCTCCAGCAGCTCCCCCAGAGCCAGGGGCCCAGCATCGTGTCCAGGCCCCTTTGGAATCTCTCCAGACAAGGAGACTCCACAACCTCTCTGGGCAGCCTGGGCCAGGCTCCAACATCCTCACCCCAAACAACTTTCTCCTCCTGCTCACATGGAACCTCCTGGGTACCAGTTGGTGCCCGGTGCCCCTTGTCCTGTCCCTGGGCACCACTGACAAGAGTCTGGCCCCAGACTGAAGACAGGGCTGGCCCAAAAGGCAAAGCTGAGGCAGTTTGGGCACTTCAGGAGGCATTTTAGTCAAATAAAACCATCAAACCTCATTTCAGCAAACACATGATGCAAACTTTTCAGGCAGAGTAAACAGGATCCCACCTCAGGAGCTGGTTCCTCATGGTTCAGCAGTTGGGGGAACACCTTTGGCTTCTCTCTCTGCTTTGCTGTAGGCTCCTTGAACAACGTTCCAGCATCACCTCAGCAGAAACTGGTGATGGTTTTGTACAAAAGGGGTTTTGCCATTTAACACTGAGGTAGCCTTTGATACTCACGTGTAGCAAAGCTCCCCAAAAACTTTGGACAAAGGGAAGAGAGGCTTCTTGCTCCAAATCTCTGCAACCCTGAGATGTGCCCATGTGCTCATCAAGGCTCCACCAGGGTCATGCTGAACCCAAATGATCCAGGCAGGGGAAGGACACGTGGAAAACAAGACGCGTTGACGCTGCCCAGGGAGATAAACTCCTCTTCCTGCACCAGAGAAAGTCCAGGGAATCTTTTATGGCACTGAAACACTGCAGCTCCCCACGTGTTTATGCTCAGCAGCAATAACCCAGCCCTTGTTTGAAAGCACTTCCAGGGAATTGCAGCAAGAGACAAAACACAGGAGAGAGACTTGGATGGAGAGAGTCGGAAGCGTCGGTAGCAGGGCAGAGAGGAAGACTCCTCATCCCGTGGGACAGCTCCCAGCCCCACAAAGCTCCAGAAAGGCTTGAAAAAGGGAATTATGGAGGGAGGAGACAGCAGGACAAAGGAAACTATCATGAAATACAAGGGGGAAGGTCAAAGGCTTCATATTTGATGGAACAAGCCTCAGCAACCAGAGGGTTTTTTAGGTTTGTGGGATGACAGAAGCTGAGGCAGCAGCGACAAATGAACTCATGGGGACCTTCTTACCTGAGCTGGTGTGTCCCTGCTTGCTTCTCCCTGGGAGGTGTCATTCCCAAGATTAATTAATAAACAACCACTAGAGTTTGACCCAATGTGAAGGGGCAGCTCCTGCCCCTGGGGTCAGGTTCAAAGCACCCACGGAGGCCCCACGCTGGCTCTCATGCACCACAAAAGATTTTTTCCCCCCCAAAAAATGTCTCCTGCAAATAAGTTTTTTTTTTAGAGAGGGATTTGACTCTATGTTGTTCAGCCAGTAGTTTGGTTCACTGGTTTAAGTCATTTTACCTGTTTTGAGGCATTTTCCCTCAGTCTTGCCCCTCTCCTACTTTGAGTAATGCTCCCCCCAGAAGTCCTCGCTGTCCCCCACCCCAGCCCGCGGGGGTTTGAGAACTTCTCAGCCTCCCTGTGTGGTCTGTGCCAGCTGAAACTTTCCAAAACACTTTTTTCCTTGTCCCTCTCTAGGTCTGCTGGGGTTGTTACTGTTGTTTTCAGTCCCTCCCAAGCTGTTCTCCTCCCAGCAGCACCGTCATGCTGCTCCCACCTTCTTTTCCGAGCTGGCTCCCCCATAAATCACAGCTTTCCAGTGCTCTGGGTGCCTTTATTTCCCAAAATACACCCCTGGGCCTTTGCAAAACCCTCTGGAGTAGCTCTGAGTCCTTTATTGTGCTTGCACTAGTAACAAGACAGTCTACACCCCTGCTTTAAGACCTGACTTACTCGTAGTTGTAACATTGGTGAACAAGCAGTGATGGGGCTCTGCTCCTGGTAAGCTCAAGGCTCTGATCCAACTGCAGGGGTAGGACAGGAATTATTTTACCTTCACCAGTTCCTGCAGCAGCAGAGGCTGTTTTTGCCCAGGAGCTGAGTCAGCAGGAGCAGAGTCACACCAAGATTGGCATCAGCAAAAGCTGGCACTGGGCTGAGGTTGCCTCTTAGGAAAGGTGGAGGAAGGGGCTGAGCAAGGGGTTGGCAAAGTCCTCCTGGTGCCATGAGGCAAGAGCTGTGGAGCAAGAGCAGAGGGAGCCCTGGCACCTCCCTAGGGCTGGAGGGGAAAAGGTGTATTTTCCTGGGAGAAGACAGTAAGTAGTAGCAAGGCAGCCTGGATTTCCTCCCCAGCTTTCAGAGTCACATCAACAGCTCTTGTCTGCAGCTTAATCCATGTTACACAAATGATGAAGTCAAAACGTGGTGGGGTTTGTCTTGCACCTGAACCTATTAGAAGCACAGGCACAAAAACCTGGTTTCTCATTACCTGCTCACTGGTGCTTTCAGGAATCACTGGTTTGAAAGGTCCTTACTCAGAAGGGGGTTTAGTATCACCTGAGCTGCTGCACCCGGGGTGTCCTCCCACAGCTACATCACAGCTGCTGCTTTGGACAGAAGACTGTGAGGTTGGACTCCATGGTGCTTCTAAAACAAGGTGGGTTTTTCACTTTTATGTGGTTAAAAGGCAGGAGAAGCACAATTTGGTTGTACTAAGGAACAAGCTCCACACACCAGCCCCTCTCCTGTAAGGTGAGCCAGATGTACCCAACCAGGGCAGCCCATCCTTGAGTCCCTTGTGACACTAACCCCAACTTCTCGAGGTGTTTTGCTGCTCAGAACCAAATCCTGCCTGCCAGGAGTGACCTCAGGACCCCCAGGGGTGAGAAGCAAAGCACTGTGCCTTTAACCCAGTGGCCAATTGCCAAATCAAAACGTGCTCAACACCAGCAAAAGGCAGCAAATGGGCTGCTGAGGTATTTGGCCTCTAAAATAATTATTATTTATGGGCTGGGGCTGGGTCAGGATTGAGGAAACCTGAGTTCAAACAGAGATGAGGAAGAGAGGGAAAACTTTATTGGATTCCAGCTGGACCACGTGTCAGCTGGTTACAGGGGAGCAGAACTGGTGGGGAAGGGAAGTGACCAGGATGCACAACTGGGTGAGGAAGGCAAGGCTGCATTCCCAGCCAGTGCTTGGCTGTGGGTCAAGGCATGAGCACCAAAACACAAGGAGAAGGGCAAGTGGCCAATTCCAGGATGTGCGGCAGCTGTTTTCCAAGCATTTTGCTGAAGTTGAAAGTTTTACCAGAGAGAGAAAAGGACTCTGATGTGAGGAGTGTCCCTCTGAGAGGCAACGTCACCATCAGAGCTCCACAACCAGAGGTACCAACATGTGCCCATGCCCGGAATACAGCCCTGGGGAGAGCCAGGTGAGGAGAGACACTGTGATAGGAACCATGGCTTGGGGAGGGCAACACAGGGAGCTGGGGAGGACACTGAGGCTGGGACAGCTGCCCTGACCCCGGGGGAGAAGGGGTGGAAGGAACTGCTGGCCCAGCTGTCCACGAGTCTCTATGGCTTGTGTGGCACAGGGGGAATCACAAAATGGGTTGGAAGGGACCTTAAAGATCATCTCATTCCAACCCCCTGCCATGGCAGGGACACCTCCCACTAGACCAGGTTGCTCCAAGCCCCGTCCAACCTGCCCTTGAACACCCCCAGGGATGGAGCATCCACAGCTTCCCTGGGCAACCTGGGCCAGGGTCTCACCACCCTCAACTGTGCCTGGTCAGTACAGACACTGTCAGTTTGTGTCCCTGCTCCCTACAAACCTTCCTGCATCTCCTTGGGCTATGGGCTGGAAAGAGCAGCCCTGAGAGAAGGAGCTCTGGAAGAAAAGATGAGAAGGAACCTCAGCACTTAGGCCCCTGCCTGGGCAAAGCACTAGTCAAGCCCCTCTTACCCATTTGTTCGATTTATTTAACTTCAAAGAGGTGCACACTAAAGCATTAAGATTTACTGGTTTGGATTCCTCTCTGTACAAGTTCTTTCAACCAGCTCGAATACACACGGCTTTACAGATAGAAGCACTGAAATACAAGTTAAAACAAATCTAAATCCCAAAATCACTCCAAAGAAGAAAAACTGTAGAAAATAAAATTTAAAAAAAAAAAAAAAAAAAAAAAAAAAAATTTAAAACCCCCCCACCCTCCCNCCCCCCCCCCCCAAAAAAAAAAAACCAAATCAACCCCCCCCAAAAAAACCTGCAGCACTCCTCGGGGAAGGGACAGACTGCACGAGGAGGAACACAAAGGGGTGGAAGGCAAGCTAGTGTAGTCTCTGCCCAACTGCTGCTCTGTGCTGGAGGCTCAGGGGATGGAGTTCAGCAGGTCCTTCAGGAAGCTGTCGGGGTCGTTGATTTCTGATAAGAGGCCTTAAAGCAAAAAGAAGACAAGAGGGAATAATTAGACCCCCTGAAGTGTGTCTCTCCTGCCCACATTAGGGCATGTGTGTGTTCAGAACAGCTGTGGGGTTATTTTAGGGTAACAAGAGGAAGATAGACCCTTGTTGGATGCAGAAGGGACCAAAGTGTGGGTGTTAAATCCATCTGGAGCTGCTGGAGGGATCCTGCTCGGCTGCTCCACGTGTTGGGCAGGGAGAGACCAGCCTGGGGCACAACTAACTGGGGATAGAAGTGAGAGCAGCTCCTCTGCACATTCATTTTCATCACCTCCTGACTCCTGGGGAAGGCAAAACCCCTAAGGGAGGAGCTCTGGCTGCACTAACTGTGCCTGGTCACATCTTTTATCAGCCTTCAAACCACACGCACCCCAAAACACCCCTAGGCTGTGATGTTTAACAGAGCTGGAGGAGGCTCCAAGGGATCAGGTGAGAGAAATATTCCTGTCTGGGGATGCTCAAGCGTGTCTCCCAAGTGGTTTGGAAATAGCTGGAGTGCTGAGGTCTCCTCCTCCTGCACAAACAAGCTGCAGTGGTGGCAGGAATGCTGCCGTCCTTTCCCTATAAAAGGGCAAGCTCCCACTTACCAGCCACGTCCAGGAACTCAGAAAACGTTTCCACTGGCATGAACTCCTCCTGGAAGGTTTTCAGGGCCTTGTCTGCAGCCTCGTGGATTGGCATGTCGTTGTGTCGAATGAACTCAGCAAGAGAGTAGGACCAGCCCCCCTCCGTGTTACTGGTAGGCACCTTCTACAAGGGGAAAACAGACCAAATCAGCTCAAAAAATAACTATTTACAAGAATCACTGCAAACCTCCATGGGGCTGCTCTGGGACTTGCATCCCCTGCCTCTTGTAAACAAGTCACGTAGAGAAAGTTACACCAAGTGTGACTTCNCCTCTAGTTTTGATCCATTCCCCCCAGTCCTACCACTACCCAACAGCCTCAAAAGTCCCTCCCCAGCTTTCTTGTAGCCCCTTCAGATCCTGGAAGGCCACAAGAAGGTCCCCTGGGAGCCTTCTCTTCTCCAGCCTGAACAACCCCAACTCTCTCAGTGTGTCCTCGTAGGGGAGGTGCTCCAGCCTCTGATCATCCTCATGGCCCTTCTCTGGACATGTTCCAGCACGTCCAGATCTTTCTTGTCCTAGGGGCTCCAGAACTGGACGCAGAGCTCCAGGTGGGGTCTCACGAGGGTGGAGTAGTTTGCATCACCTTCTTGTAGTGCAAACAAGGGCACAGGCATCTTCTCACCCTGATTGTTTAACCCTCTTTGGAAGCTGCACATTTTGGGGGATGCTTCTACCTTCTTACCCAACTGCTCCCTGGTGTAGCTCAGAGTGTCCCTTGCTGGAGTGAACCACCCACAGATAAAATAAGCAAACAGACAGTACAGGGGAAGTGCCACAAGCTGGAGACATCTCTTGATCCTTCAGACTCCAGCTCACAAGGGGTACAAGGAGCACAGAGCTGCCTCTTGGGGCCTTTCTGCTCAGACAAGGTGAAGTTTTACAAGGACCTTGGGAAAAGGGGCTTCAACCTCTGCCATCTAGCTCAAAGGCACGTGGCTGTTGGGTGGGAAAGGTGACACAATGAACATCAATGGCTGTTCTTACCTTGAACATGTTGTAAATGAGATCTACGAGGGCCCAGAAGAGCAGGCCGGAGCGGTACGTCGCATAGTCCTTCACTGCCTTGTCTGCCAGTCTGGGGAGAGAAGGAAACCAAAGATGGAGTTCTCACTAAACCTTGGTAACCCACTGAGGAACAGCATGGAAAGTGAAATGGCCAAAGAGCCCATCACGGGGAACAGCTGAGGAGGCTTTGCTGTGTGCTGCTGGACACCAAATGGGGCATCTGCTCTACAGTGGAGTGTGGATGGAGAGCAGCCCTGAGGAGAAGGACCTGGGGGGGCTGGTTAAGGAAAAACTCAATGTGAGCCAACAGTGTGTGAGTGCAGCCCAGCAGCCAATGTCCTCCNGCTATGGCCGGGAATTCTCTTTCCCAGCTGTGCCTAGTGCAGGGTGGCCAGTGACACCTTATTTCACAGGAAGCAAACAGGCCCAGAGGGAAATGAGCCACTATGACTATGTAGGAAGTCAACAGCAAAGTCAGAAAACCCACCACACAGCCCCTGTTTGTCCACTCACTGCTGGGCTCCTGAAGAAATAATGAAAATCTCAGTTTCAGCCACAGCAATGAGAGAGAACATTTTTGCTTCTAACTTACAAAAACCTTTCTGAAAGACTTGAGAGAATCATAGAATGGTTTGGGTTGGAGGGGACCCTTCAAGATCATCTTGTTCCAACCCCCCATCATGGCAGGGACACCTCCCACTAGACCAGGACGCTCAGGTCTTCATCCAACCTGTCCTTGAACACCTGCAGGGATGGAGCATCCACAACTTCCCTGTTCCAGTGTCTCACCACCCTCTGAGTAAAGAATTTCCTTCTAATTTCCAATCTAAATCTCTCCTCTTCCAGTTTGAAGCCATCACCCCTCGTCCTATCACTGCAGGTCTTTGTGAAAAGAATTATTCCTCCATTCCCCTTCCTTGAAGAAAGGAAAACGAATGGTTACTCTATCACCATACAAGGACTTCTTTGGGATGTTCAGCATCTGGCTGAAGAAATGCCCTGAAAAGTGCTGGGATAAGAGCTCCCAAAGTTTGCAGCATTAATCACCAACAGGTTCTGGCAAGGTGGAACCTCCTGCCAGCAACTCTAATGGGTTTGGAATTTTCTCTCCTGCATTTCTCAGGTACATCTGCTCCCATCACATGCTGCTTCCTGCTCACCACTTAAAAGCTTTGGGGGAAAAAAACCAAAGCAGCCTTTTTTTATGCATCTAGAACCAGCTGAGCTGCCACTGTCAGCAAGGCACAAGGGGCTGAGACCATGAGCCCAACTGCAGCCACCACACGTTGGGGTTTTCTGGGGTAATGAACCTTTTGCTGCTCTTATTTTAAGGGCTACATTCCTGTGTCTGCCCTCCAAGCAGGCAGCCTGGTAGGTGGCAGCCAGGCTTAATTATTTAAAGGAAAACCAATTAGTAAAGGTGACTAAATTTCCACGGGAAGAGCAGGAACTGAAGAGCCAGGCTAATTCTAGACTCCCAAACACTGCCAGACAAGAGTTTCTTTTTATGTGCCTGGTTTTGATCTAATTGGAGTCTGCTCCTTTAATTGAAAACTAAAAGGCCCTTGTGGGTTAAGTCTGGTAGCCACCTCCTGGAACAGCTACTTCATGTAATAGCTGCTGGGTTTTCATTAGTGTGAGCTGGGGCAGGCTCATCATGGAGTGCCAGCAAAGTTGGGCATTAACACTTCAGGAGCTTCACTCCTCTCAGGAATATTTTACAAAGGTCACCGTCAGGAGCAAGGGGAAAAAGAAATCAAAAGAGTCTTTTCCTCCCAGATTCCAGGTGAAATATTATCCTGAGAAGTGTCTATAGGGTTTTTTTTCTAGGCAGGATTCTTGGGTGAGGATTAGCAAGCAGGTGATCAGCCATTGGTTCAGTTCTTTGGAATTTGTGAATTGTATTTATACAAAAAGAACAAAGCAGAACTCCTGCCCATGCTGGTAACTTCATCTCTGGTTTAAATATAAAGTGCTTCTAAACGTGTTTTAGTGGTCATGGGAGTGTTGGGTGGATGGTTGGACTGGATCTTAGAGCTCTTTTCCAACCTTACTGATTCTATAAAACACAGAAGGTGCCAAGTTTCCCTCCCTTTGGTCTCGCAGACAAACTGGGATAGCTGCAGCTCCTGGCAGAGGCAGGAGACATTTTTGGATAGATTCTCCTCAAATCTGTCTCATGCTAACTCAGCTGAGCAGCTGGATCACAG
Source organism: Brachypteracias leptosomus (assembly GCA_013401335.1). Classification (NCBI taxonomy): domain Eukaryota; kingdom Metazoa; phylum Chordata; class Aves; order Coraciiformes; family Brachypteraciidae; genus Brachypteracias; species Brachypteracias leptosomus. The sequence goes on from VYZX01000559.1 coordinate 14,892, forward strand.
AATCATGGAATGGGTTGGGTTGGAAGGGACCTCAAAGATCATCTCATTCCACCCCCCTGCCATGGCAGGGACCCCTCCCACTAGACCAGGTTGCTCCAAGCCCCGTCCAACCTGCCCTTGAACCCCTCCAGGGATGGAGCATCCACAGCTTCCCTGGGCAACCTGGGCCAGGGTCTCACCACCCTCACAGTGAAGAATTTCCCCCTAGTTTCCAATCTAAATCTCCCCTCTTCCAGTTTGAAGCCATCACTCCTCATCCTATCACTACAAGCTCTTGTAAAAAGTCCCTCCCCAGTTTCTTGTAGCCCCTTCAGATACTGGAAGGCTGCAAGAAGGTCTCCCCAGAGCCTTCTCTTCTCCAGAAGGATGAAGTACCCAACCACAGGACAGGGCACAGGCTGTAGTTGCCTTCACTGAAGCACAAGGGAACACAGGGTATTGCTGCAGCTTCAGTAGTAAGATTTCCAGGCCCTTTTTAGGAGCACAAGCTGATCCTCAGCTGCTTTTAGATGTGCTCTTGGTTCCTACAGCAACTTCTCTCCATCTCCCCCAGTAAAATGAGTCTTTGTGTCTCTCCAACCTTCAGTCCACCCCACCCTGGTGTACTGGGAGCAGTGGTGCTCCCAGATAACCCCCTTGTACTGCAGGGAAGGCTGATTTTCATCTTTTCTATGCAGACACCTCTCTGCTGTTTCAGACCCTGGCTTCCTCCTGGCCTCAGCTACAAATGGAAGATCCTGCCCCTTATCTACAGAGCTTTTCACCATCCCTCCATCACCCTCTCCCTGATTTTCCACCAGAATAAATAAGCCCAGACCTTGGAAAGCAGCAGTGCCATATTTCTATTTCTGAGCTGTGTTATCAGAGGAAGGCTTTGTGCTCTCTTAGTCTGCAGGGATTAAAGAAAGCCCTTGAATAAACCTTGACATCATTCCTGAGAACCATTTCTGAGTGTTTTCCCCTCAAACTCCAGAGGCTGGGTGGTTTAGCTGGAAGTGTCTCACTTCATTTCAACATGCTTCTGTTACACACGTACTTAGAGAGAAGCTGGGCAAGAAACAGAATCATTTACTGGGGGTTTAAAAGCCACCAAACACCCTGAACAAACCCACCCTGGGGCTTTGCTTTGTGCCTGAGGAGGAGCCCTCCAGGAGAACATCTCCTGCAACTGCTCAACCTCCTTGCCCAGGAGGGCAGGGAAGAGGAGACATGAGCAGACTGAGCCTCAACAGCAGCAGGGAGCAGAGAAATCAATTGAGGAGCCCCTTTAAGGGCTCCTTCACTCCTGATGCCTCTAATAGCATTGATCCATGCTGTGTTGTGTGCTCTACAATGGGATGACTTTATCAAGCACATAATTAATGTCATCAGAACAAGAATGCCCTTTAAGGCGACTTAGAGTAATAATGAATTTATTCCTAATTATGACAGCTATTTAAAATCATCTTTTCAGGAACTGGAATTCCCTTTCCCTCTCTGGAAATAGGTGCTTTTGTCAGGCAGGCACAGCCACTTATTCTTGTGCCTCAAGTGCCTGACAGCTGCTATTGACTTTTTTTTCTTTTTTAAAAGCAATGGCAGTTGATTTCTATTTCTATTTTTCTATTTCAGGAAGCTGGTGCAGTGGATCAAAAGAGCCCAGAAAGAGCTTCTTTAGGAAGGCAGGCAGAGAGCAGGCTGGAAACAGCACACCATGGAAGGCACTACAGTGTTCTGAGGTGGGGGGAGAGAGCATCTTAGCACCTTCCTACTTCACTAGACTCTTGGGAAAAGCATCATTTCACAGAACCACAGAGTGTCAGGGGTTGGAAGGGACCTCCAAAGATCATCCAGTCCAACCCCCCTGCCAGAGCAGGAGCACCCAGAGCAGCTCACACAGGAACACGGCCAGGGGGGTTTAAACACCTCCAGAGAAGGAGACTCCACAACCTCCCTGGGCAGCCTGGGCCAGGCTCTGGCACCCTCAGTGGGAAGAAGTTTCTTCTCCTATTGATGTGGAACCTCCTCTGGTCCAGCTTGCACCCCTTGCCCCTTGTCCTATCACTGGATGTCCCTGAGCAGAGCCTGGCTCCATCCTCCTGACACTCTCCCTTTACAGATTTATAACCATTCATGAGGTCCCCCCTCAGTCTCCTCTTCTCCAAGCTAAAGAGCCCCAGCTCCCTCAGCCTTTCCTCACCAGGGAGATGTTCCACTCCCTTCAGCATCTCTGTGGCTCTGTGCTGGACTCTCTCCAGCAGTTCCGTGTCCTTCTTGAGCTGAGGGGCCCAGGAATGGACACAATATTCCAGCTGTGGCCTCACCAGGGCAGAGCAGATCCATGGATCAACTCCAAACCCATCTAGAACTGAATGCTCCTGCTCACACCTCTGCAACACTGAGTACAAAGCTACTCAGGAGGGTCAGTATCTGTTGGTCTAACACATGCTGCTCCCAGCTCCTGATGGCAGCACCAGGGAGCCTGCAGGCTGGGAGCAGTGGTGGGTGGTGACTGACCTGCTGGCTCCCCCTGGTGACACCACTCGTGCGTGGGAGGTGACCAGGAGCCTCTTGAGGATCTCCACTCTCATGGCTTTCCACTTCTCGGGGGGTGAGATGTGCAGAGCCAGCACGGTGTAGTAATGGGGCCCATCCACCTCGTAGGCACTCTCCACCCACTTCTCTTTGGGGTGCTCCATGAAGCTCTGGAGGTTCTTCTCCTCCCTTGATGTCGCCCGAGTTCTGAAACACAAGAGAAGCTTCAGCTCTGGCTCTTCCATGTTCATTTGCTGCTTCTCCAGAGCTCTGAGGTCCCACATTCCTGCAGTCCCAGCACTAGTTTGGCTCTGTTGGGGTTTTTCCCAAACCCATCCCCTGGTTGATTGCTCCCAGTGCAGCACACGAGCCAAGCAAACCCACTTAGAGCTGGGCATGGTACTAGAGAGGCCTGCAAGGCAGATGGCACTGCCCCAATGGAAGGCAATACTGCTGTAGAGATATTATTCCCTTTTTTATAGAGAAAAAGAGAGAGTCAAGACAGCTCCTGTGTTCAGGTTGTCCCACCTCCCATCTGACACCACACGTGACTGCAGCTCCTGCAGCCAGACCTTGGAATCAATTGATATTATCCATCTACCACAAAAGCACTATCACTGAGAGGCCAGATCCAAACCCCCAATGCTAAGTATATTTACTGTAAGCTTCTAGATACATTTTTTTTTTCTTTCCTTTCCCTGAGCTCCAGTCTCTTCAGGAGCTCTGATACCCCAGAGCTGACCACACAAACTCTGTTACAGCAGATTTTGAGGAGATAGGTCACCCTTTACCACCATCTATTGCTCTGCTTCATCAGGGAGAAGCTGTCCCTAATTTTAAAGCTGGACATCCCCTCAGGAAGGCACAAAGCAGCATCCTAGCAGTGTCTGGTGTCAGTGTTGGGTGACTTTTCATTTGCTACATGCTGCAGTTGGGAGCCAACTAGTAGCTCTTCATTTTCTCCATTTAATATCGACGTGGCTTTAGGAAAAAAAATAAAAGATCCTGTCTGGAAACAACATAATGCATCTCTCTGCAACAGCCACAGAGCAGCTCAGGGCTCTCTGGTGCCAGGCAGCAGGATAACCAGATGAAAAGAAGAGTTCATTTGGTTGTCTCCCAAGGGACCTGGGAAACAATAGCTCAGGGATCTGGAGATAGATATTAAAAACAATAGACAAATTGTGTTAGAGCCAAAGTGTTGATTAGTTCCAGGCAGGAATGGGAGAGAGATTTCCCTGCACTCCATTTGTGTGTTTTAACATTTACACCCTCATCTCATTAGTATTATTTTCTAGTATCTAACTACACAAATAAAAGGTATATAGACATCATATTGTCACATAATCAGAACCAGCTCATTCATTCCAAAGCATTTTGGTGCCTACAGATGTGTATGTTTGGACATAGTGTCAAGCCAAAGCACCCCTTATCTTACCACACTTTGCATAAATAAGATCTTATTGAAACACCTCCTATGCTGCTGTTTATTGAGAACAATAAATAAAAATCTCTTTAAAATGTCACGAAAATCTGGTGGACCTGAACACCACAGAAGAATTCCAGTGTGTCCAAACTGGAAACAAACCTGACTGTTATTTCAATGTAGGATAAAATGATAACAGGGTTTTCAACTAACAATTATTTCATCACAGTGTCTCTCTGCTGTCTGTTCCAGGGAAAATGAAGCTGGCAGCATTTCTTTCATCTCCCAACCCTGTTGCTCACCCCAGAGGTAATAATTACATCTAGATTGGAAAGAGAAGCTCATTCCCAATTGCTTTTACTCAGTAGGTTCCCTCTTATCCTGCATGTTCAGGCGGCAACACTTTGCTCCAAACAACATAAACCTGCAAGAATCTGCTTCAAATGTATAACTTGGTTCCTCCTATAACTTTTTTTGGTGTGATTTCCCACCACCCTTGCCCCATACAGGTACCAAAGCCCAGGCTGCAGCCCTTCTAGACCTTTCTGAGGCTGAGTGGAAGGCAGGGGTTGTAGCAAAGAGCAAGGTACTGACGTGTTGAGGACGTAGAGCACCGTGTGGATTATGTAGGGGATGAGGTGGATGTTGCTCTCCCTTCCTCCTCCTCCAGTGTCGATGCTGAATGATTGCTCCATGGCAAAACGGAGAAAGAGCAGCTTGATGTCGTGGACATTGAGCTGGTAGGTGGGCTCCCTCTGCCCTGTGCACTCCTGGAGGTATGTGTTGTGGCTGGAAAACAGCAGGACAGGTTGCTTCATTAAAATCCCTTTCAAAACATTAATACAGTTTATTCTCCCAAATCATAGTTCAGAATCTGAACAACTATATCCAGAAAAGGTTTAAAGAATGAAATGCAAGTGCAGCCACCACCTTGGATTAACCTCCCCAAAGGGAGGCTCTCAGCTTCTCTGGCAAATCCAATCCCATCTGCAGACACACAGACACCCATCAATAATATTTTCCCATGGCCAGGGCTTGGGATACAGCTCCTGAAATGCTGAAAGGCATTAAGGATGTTCCCACTCCTGATTCCTGATGTGACAGAGCAAATCCAGCACATGGTGGACCAGAATATTGGAGTGCTGGGGCCAGCTCTGGAGTCCTCAGACAGCAGAGCCATGGAGCTGGTGGAGAGGGACCAGAGGAGGCCCCAGCAATGGTGGGAGGGCTGGAAGCCTCTGCTGGGAGGCCAGGCTGGGAGAGTTGGGCTTGGTCAGCCTGGAGAAGAGAAGGCTTCAAGGAGAACTTCTTGGGGCCTTTCAGGACTCAAAGGGGCCCATAAGAAAGCTGGGGAGGGACTTTTTACAAGGGCTTGTGGTGATAGGATGAGGGGTGATGGCTTCAAATTGGAAGAGGGGAGATTTAGATTGGAAATGAGGAAGAAGTTCTTCACTGTGAGGGTGGTGAGACACTGGCCCAGGTTGCCCAGGGAAGCTGTGGATGCTCCATCCCTGGAGGTGTTCAAGGGCAGGTTGGACGGGGCTTGGAGCAACCTGGTCTAGTGGGAGGTGTCCCTGCCATGGCAGGGGGGTGGAACAAGATGATCTTTAAGGTCTCTTCCAACCCAAATCACTCTACGATTGGCACAAGGATGAACCATCTCCATTTGCTCCAGGTAAGTGGTCAGGCTACAGTAAATCCCCACCTTCCCACAGAGGTTTGGAAATGCACACACAGGAACCCACTGGTGTCAGGCAGGTCTCTTGTAAACAGGGGGTCACTGGGCCACAGATGAACCAGCCCTGTTACCACACATCTTCAGGAGTTACTGGGGACTACAGAGGGAATGAATTTATTTATTTATTTATAGGAAGCCAAGAAGCAAACAGAAACCTGCACTTTTTTAGGATGATGATTATTGAGGCCTTCCAGGATCTGAAGGGGGCTACAAGAAAGCTGGGGAGGGACTTTTGAGGCTGTCGGGTAGTGGTAGGACTGGGTCAAAACTAGAGGTGGGAAGATTCAGATGAGACGTTAGGAAGAAGTTGTTGCCCAGGAGGGTGGGGAGACACTGGCCCAGGTTGCCCAGAGAGGTGCTGGAAGCCCCATCCCTGGACATTTGGAAGGCCAGGCTGGCTGGGGCTGTGAGCAACTGCTCTAGTGGGAGGTGTCCCTGCCCTGGCAGGGGGGGTGGGACTAGATGATCTTTGAGGTCCCTTCCAACCCTGACAATTCTCTGATTCTATGATAGAACCTGACATGGCTCAGGTTTACTCAGGTCTAGCTGCCATCATCTTTGGTTCCATGGTTTGAAGCCAGCACAGCTCTGTGGTAACCTACTGACTCACCCACCCAAATGCAAACCAGCTCGAGGAGCAGCTTCTCCTACTCACCGTGCTAAGCAAGTAGCAAAAGCAGACTCTGGCACGTGAGGTCCCCAGACTGGCAGGAGCCCATTACACTTGGTGTTGGCATTCTGCAGGGCTGCACTCTCCCATTCCTCACGGCCACGAGCAAGCCTGCGTTGAGAAAGCAAACCACACCCAGGAGAGTGAGAAACAACCAAGCTGGTGTCTAAGAAACCACCCAAAAATTGACAATTCTACAGCTGCTTTAAATTATGGACTTTACAGCCCTGACCTCTCCTTGGGACATTAAAGCAGCCCACAGCAGAGAAGCCCATGACTGTCTCCAGGCTGCAAAGGGATCGACTCACAAACAAGCCCACCCTGAGTTACAAAGTCAAGAGTCATGCTCACAAATCACCTTGGAAAGCACCCCCAGCCACCACCCCCCAGCTCGTGGTCAGGACGTACCTCACAGCTGCGAGGTGACAGTCGTAGTGGACAATGTTGAAGTGAGACACTGTGCTGTACCCCTGCTGCTTGCGGGGCTTGTTCTCAAACTCCTCCAGTGCCACTCTCTTGGTGAAGGTATAGATGCCCAGGACTTTGGTAGGCTGCAATGACACAGGAGCTATGGTAAACATCAATCATTCTGGACCAGCTCACACTTGGTGCTATTTGCACAGTGAGGGTGCCAGACCCTGGCCCAGGCTGCCCAGGGAGGTTGTGGAGTCTCCTTCTCTGGAGACATTCAAAACCCCCCTGGATGTGTTCCTGTGTGACCTGCTCTGGGTGCTCCTGCTCTGGCAGGGGGGTTGGACTGGATGATCTTTGGAGGTCCCTTCCAACCCCCGACATTCTGTGATTCTGTGACACCACACTGAGTTTCACCTCTCCCAGTCCCCACCCCAAACTTCTATTGAGCAACACCAGCTTTCACTGGAAACAGAACCACAGAATGTCAGGGGTTGGAAGGGACCTCCAAAGATCATCCAGTCCAACCCCCCTGCCAGAGCAGGAGCACCCAGAGCAGGTCACACAGGAACACGGCCAGGGGGGCTTTAAATGTCTCCAGAGAAGGAGACTCCACAACCTCCCTGGGCAGCCTGGGCCAGGGTCTGGCACCCTCACCAGGAAGAAGTTTCTTCTCCTATTGATGTGGAACCTCCTCTGGTCCAGCTTGCACCTGTTGCCCCTTGTCCTATCATTAGATATCACCAAAACACTCCCCCTTCCCAGCCCCTCTGGCATTACTGATCCCAAACCCCAAACCTGCCATTTCCCAGCCTCCCCAGCCCCTGTGCAGCAGGACACTGACAAGTCCCCTCAGCTGGTCAGAGAGAGCCTTGCAAAGGTCTCACTTCACCTGAAACTTGTATCCCTCCCGGCAGATGCAGCAGGTCAGCCCTGGCTCCTCTATCAGCTCCTCCATCTGTTTAAGCAGCGCAGTCTTGGTCACCACCTGACCCTTCTCGTTCGTCTGAAAGAGAGGAGCCCAAGAAGGTTAAAAGGGCAATGCTGAAGCCCAGTGTCCCCACCACTGCCACAGCAATGCCCACCCCATCTCCCAGCAGCTGGATTTACTCTCCCAGCAGCATCAGGCCCAAGCTCCACAGTATTTGTCAATAAATTTGCACCCTCAGCAAGTTTGTGGATGATACCAAGCTGGGGGGCGCAGTGGATGTGCCAGAGGGATGGGATGCCATCCAGAAGGACCTGGACAGGCTGGAGAGGTGGGGCCAGATGAACCTGATGAGGTTCAACAAGGCCAAGTGCAGGGTCCTGC
>VYZX01000559.1:23020-71569 GCA_013401335.1 Brachypteracias leptosomus
GGACTTTATAGTGACCTTCCAGGACCTGAAAGGGGCTACAGGAAGGTGGGGGAGGATCTGTTCACAAGGGTTTGTAGTGACAGAATGAGGGGTAATGGTTTTAAGCTAGGAAAGGGTAGATTTAGACTGGATATTAGAAAAAAGTTCTAGAAAAAAAATGACAGATCAGTGGAATGGGCTGCCCAGAGAGGGGGTGGAGGCCCCATCCCTGGAGACATTCAAGGTCAGGCTTGCTGGGGCTCTGAGCAGCCTGCCCTAGGTAGAGATGTCCCTGCTGGGGTAGGGAGGTTGGACCAGCTGAGCTCTGGAGGTCCCTTCCAGCCTCAAACATTCTATGAAATCCTTTTACACAATTCCTTGGGTGGCAGTTTTAGCAAGAGAGCAATAAAAGCTCATTAGATGGCTCGTTTGCTGTCAGTACAAGCAGGTGTTACCGTCATGCCCAGCGTGCCCAGGGCCTTCTGCCTCATGGCCATGGCCATGCGCTTCTTCTCCGCACGGGTCTCCTTCCGGGCAGCGTCGATCTTCTTGTTCACCTCTGGATGCTCCCTTAGTGCCTCCAGCAGGTTCTCTGCTAACGTCCCGATGCCTTCATCACTGGACACCTGCTCCAGCTTGTGCAGGTTGGTGATGGAATCCGTACCTATCAGCACCTAGGAGGGGTTGAAACACAAAAACCTTCCTCAGGAAAAGGTGCAGGTGACAGTGCCTGTTCCCTCTAATCCCACCCATGACAGCTGAGCAGAACCACAGAGTGTCAGGGGGTGGAAGGGACCTCCAAAGATCATCCAGTCCACCCCCCCTGCCAGAGCAGGAGCACCCAGAGCAGGTCACACAGGAACACGGCCAGGGGGGTTTAAAAACCTCCAGAGAAGGAGACTCCACAACCTCCCTGGGCAGCCTGGGCCAGGGTCTGGCACCCTCACCAGGAAGAAGTTTCTTCTCCTATTGATGTGGAACCTCCTCTGGTCCAGCTTGCACCTGTTGCCCCTTGTCCTATCACTGGCTGTCCCTGAGCAGAGCCTGGCTCCATCCTCCTCACACTCTCCCTTTACAGATTTATAACCATTACTGAGGTCCCCCCTCAGTCTCCTCTTCTCCAAGCTAAAGAGCCCCAGCTCCCTCAGCCTTTCCTCACCAGGGAGATGTTCCACTCCCTTCAGCATCTCTGTGGCTCTGAAGCACTGATCAAGTTTTGCCAAGGGTCTGACTTTCTTTGATGCTCCTACATAACAGACCCTGGACACTCAAATTGTGTATGAGGCTGGAGCAATCTGCCTCTATGTTGGCCATCAGGTGTGGGTGTTGGATAAGGAGCACTCTTAAACCAACAATCAGAAGCCTATCAATAATATATAGTTCACTAATTACCCTCTCTTCACATTGTGTGTAATAGAAACACCACACAGAATGAGAAGTTTAAGTCAAAACCCTCCAGAGAAGACAATACCTCAAGCTGGTGTCTCTCCAAGCCCAACAAAACCAACATAGAATTAACTCCTACAGAACTGCTTATCTCTAGACACAAAAGCCAGCCTAGCAGGCTGTGAGCACTGTGTCCCTACCTGTGTGGCAGGGTGCTGTGTGGCAAGTCCTCGGAGCAGGCGCAGGATAAAAGGAAGGGCAGGTCGGGATAAGAATTTCTTCCATATGTCTGCATCCAAGCTGCAGAGAGAACAAGAGGCAGCAGCTGAAGGGCAGTCACCCGTTCTGAGAAGGCACCTGGAGCTCAGCCAGCAGCACAGGCTGCAGAGCAGAGGCTGCAGGCAGGACAAGCACCCTTCCCTCTGTGTCCCTCCCCCAGTAATTAATGAAGTGCCATTCACACCCCCACCTCCATGTGGTGCACACTCACAGCCACAGTGCCAGCTCCCAGCCTTGGGGTTTGTTTTATGTTCCTGAGCTGAGCATCAAGAGCAGCAGCAGAGTGTAACAGGCAGGAAACACAAGCATAGTGAGACCCAAGAAATCAGCTTGGATGGGTATCAAAGGTGAAGGTTATGGGCTTTTTAACCCACCCCTATAGCAGCACTGTCTCACCAGCCCCTTTGCACCATGGCTGCACCAAGTCTAAATGTTTCTGAACCTCGTGGTGATGAAATGAGAGAAGGATGTTCAGGATTATCAGGTATATAAAGGAGTGACTCTTACTTCTTTGCACTGGGAATGTGCTTTTTCATGTAGTCAAGGGCATTCTGTGTAATTCCCTTCTGAAGGATGAGATCTTTCAGCTGGTGGCCGTTGCTGTTGTTCTTTATTCCTGCTGCTATTTTACAGAAGCAGTCTAGGAAAACTTTATCATCTCCACTGTGCTCCTCATCATACCTGAACGAAGAGGAAAAAATGGTAACTGGAGGCTCTCTGTAATTCCTTATTATACTATTGCTGAACACACATATCTCCTCCAGCTCAGAGACTCAGAAAAGCTACTCAGACCCTTGTCACCTCAGAATATACTTTAAAGCCCCATTTCTCGACGTACATGCTCACATATTTCTTTTAAAAATGGCTTAGAAGTGAAATAGGAATTTAAGCTTCTGCACCAGGAATCTCTCAAGCTTTGCATTCAGGAATCTCTCAAGCTTTGCATTCAGGAATCTCTCAAGCTCTGCATTACATTGAAGTGAGCATCGATGAGAGGAAAAAAAAAAAAAAAAAAAGAAAAAGCCTTGTCAGTACAACTGAATCCACGTGCTTTTAGCTGAAATATGACAACATACTTGTCAAAGTTACAGTAGGGCTTGAATCGATCCACCAGGATCTGCATTTTCTCCAGCTCCCCAAAGGACAGGTAGGGGATGATCCGTAACAGCCCCTGCAGGACACTCAGATTGGAGCGGACAAAAGTGCTGTTGATCTGATCCAGCAACATTACCAGCTGATCCTTGTCACCAGTCAGGAGGAGGTTGCCCTGCAGAGGAAAAAGAGCAGGGGTTATGTTCAGGAATAAATCTTCAATGATCAAGAAAACCCTCACTCTAGTAGCTGGTGGGCTACTCCAGTAGCTGGTGGGCTACTCCAGTCTATCCCCCGCTAAGACAGCCTGATGAAGATCAAAACCCTGCCTCATCCCCAAATGTCTCAGGGAATGTCTGTAGCAACTCCTCTAGCTGACAACTGACTTCTTCCACTTACTATTAAATGGTTTTCTAGTCAAAAATGCCTAACAATTCTAGCCCACAGATTCCTACACACCAACAGTTTCAAAAGATGACCAAGAAACTCTCTCGCTCTCAGTGTAGCTGAAATACTGTTTTTTATCCTCAATTAGCTGGGAAATCAATCATGTTTTCAACATGTACAAAAACACTCCAAACAACAAGGCAGAGCTGTGTCTTTTCTTGTCTCCCGCTGGCCTGTGGCCCAAAGCTGCAAGGAAGGGATCCAAGCAGTGCCTAATAACCCCCATCCCGACTGTGCAAGAATCATCCAGTCTTTGGTTCAGGGCACTCCTCTTGCCCTGCCTGCACAGCTTGCTAAGACTTGCCAGCAAGCGTACCAAGGGTTAGACTCCTGTTGAGTGCTTCTCTACACTCAGGCTCAGCATCTCTGTAATGAGGTATTTGCAAGCCCTGAATCCCAGTCAACATTTCCATTCGTGCACCCAGCCCCAGGCACTCACCTTGTCTTCACTCAGAGGCTCTGCATTGGATTCATCCAGGATGATCTCCATTATACTCAGCACTTGTTCTGCCACAGCTGCTCCTCCACTGTCCTTACTCTCCTGCTCAGCCACCAGAGCCTGGAGGAGACAGCAGCAGTTATTGTACCACCAGCAGTAACTGGATTAACTCACCCCCACACTTCCAACCAAGAGGTAAGGAATGGCCAACAGAGAATTTAGTGTCTGTCCAGCAATATTTCAGATCTCTCATAGGCAGCATGACAGTCAGAGGGAGTCTAAATTCATCAGAGCCCATGGAAAACACTTTATCAAAGTCCAGGTTGGCCTTACCAAGTTAAGAGTTCCCAGCATGACATTCAAAGTGTTCATCTCTGGCTTGACCAACTGCTGACGATTTATTTTCACCTTCACGCAGTAACTGAACAGTTTCAGCAGCACCTACAAAACACAGAGAGTGCATTCTCTACAGGACTTTCAAAATACACAGGAGAATTTGGCTAATGTAGCCAGTTTCCAGGCTTCTGGGGTGAAGTACAAGTCAGATCTTTAGACCAAGATGAACCCTAGGACAGCTTTGGTTTTCAAGTAAGGCCAAGGCAGAAAACAATCACTTGAGCACAATAGGATTTAGTCTCTTATAACACCTCAGCTTCTATGCACTTCAAAGGCTGTGTAAAGATTCGTTAACCAAGAGGAATGGGAGATGGAAAGAAGGAATTTCTCAGGTTTTGATGAATTAGTGGATTGCAAGCCCTGCTCCAACACTTAAATAGCAGACAACTCAACTTCACTTGTGGCATTTTCCAGCAGGTAACCCCTGAGCCCAGAGAACAGAAGCTGAGACTCACGGTCAAGAGGTGCCGCCCTTGTTTGAAGTCCTTGATCCCAGTCAGCCTGTTGAGCATGCACTCCAAGCCTCCACACTGGGCCATCACCCCTGCCATCTTGTAAACTTCTTCCTCATCCTCTTCTTCATCTACAGGACACACACAGATTGTGAAGAGAGGAAGCAGCTACAATAGGGCAAGTTTGTGCAGCACACAGGGGGTGAAACAGCCAAGCAAAAATGGAGAGTACAAGAGGAAACATTGACCAGCAGTTCAATCACTTGAGCTGTATCAAATTTGACAAGAATCAGGAAGAAGGGCCAGGCAGAAGGGTCCCTGTGCCCTACAAGTGTTCACATTTGAAGTATAGACTTCAAGGGCTGTTAAAACCCTCCTCCACTCTAGGTGAAGCAGGTAAATGGAGCAAAAGCAATGTCAATCATCTTTAAGCTCACTGCTGCAAGGATAATAGTGTCACTGCTCTGCAGCAAACCTCAGGTTTCAAACCTAATCCCAGCTTTCAGGAGACAAGTGCATTACCAGTAGTGGAGTCGAGAGACTCAATGAATTCCTCAGTTGCATCTCCCAGCAACCCTCGCATGCGGTAAATGATCCTCATGGGCTCCCCCTGCAAGAGAGGAGAGAGTTGTATTAACTACACCTCTCTGGACACGTAGAGACCAGTCCAGGTCTTGTAACAGGGTGGAATGGACACTCCAGCCTCAGTTCTTCTTGGTGCTGTTTTGACTGTGGATGGTAACACAGAGAAATGTTTCACTCCCTCGTTCTCCCCTTATTGAGATGAATTAAAAACAACAGTAAAGCCACCACCTGCACAAACATCAATAACTCATCTCTTGGCCTGTCCAGCTTTTCCTGGCATTGCCAGTTAGATGGACGAGCTGGTAATAAAGTCTCTTTCCTCCCTACATCTCCTCCAAAGGCTTCCTTTAGCACCAGAGAAAGACCTAGCCAAGGAAAATGTGTCCTCCTATAGAGAAAAGCCTCCTTTCCCTGGTGATCTTTCCCTCTGAGGGCATTGCACAGCATACCTGGGAAACACAGGGATCAGGCACAGCCTGAAGCGAGGGAGGCTAACTGGATGAGTGCTTGCAAATAGATAAGATCTGCAGTGATGGAAAATGGCAAAGAAGGAGTAAAAGGCAATTTAATGAGCTTTCAGTAAGACAGCATATGACTAAAATGATACGGCCAAACCCACTGAAGCACAGGCTGTGCTTTACCCTGGGAAAGGGCTACTTTTCCAGATGCATTTCCAGCTGGAAATACTGACAGCACATCATTAAACTTTCCATTTTAATCCATGGGTCTGAATAAAAAAGCAGAAAAAGCAAAATCCCAGATTTGGGAGCAGGAGACCTTGCGAGAGAAAACCTGTCAGGGAGCGCTAAGCCTAATGTGGAATAAGCAGTGCTTAATGTCACTGCAAATACATAAGCAGAGGGAAAGCCCCGGGGGGAAGATCTGCTCAAAGGCCACACTAGAGACCAGCAATTAACACCACAGGGGCCCTGGTAAAATGGCAGATGAACAAAAAAAGCCAGTGAGAGACAAGGGAAACAAAAAGGGGCCCGAGGTTGCGTTCTTGTGCGCCTGTCTATTTCCTAGGGAACGCTGAGCCAGAGGTGCACACAAAGGGAGACAGCTCAAAGCTGCTCAGCCAGAGGAGGGCTGAGCAAACTCTGCCTCTCCCCAGCCTCCTGGGAGAGCTGCTCATTGAGAGGAACCCTGAGCACACCCTGCCCCTGCCTCTGCCCAGCAGCTCTGCCTCCTGGGAGAGCCGCACGCCTGCAGCTCCACATCTCTCCATGTCTTGCTGCCCCAAGTGGGCACCTCCATAACCTCATCAGAGATAATTAGGATTCACTGATCAAGACCAGCAACCTGCCCTAGTGGGAGGTGTCCCTGCATATGGCAGGGGGTTGGAACTAGATGGTCTTTGAGGTCCCTTCCAACCCTGATAATTCTATGATTCTAAGATTCTAAGACCACACCTCGCTTCCCTACCCAGGTTGGCACCTTACCCTCTCACCTAGCCTTGGGTTTGATCTGGCTTCTGTACTTAAATAAAGCTTGATGAGAACTGTTCCCCACCTCATAACTCACTGAAAATGGGTGTTTTGTCTGAATTCTTCCCCACAAGCATAGCAAATGGTTTCAGGAAGCCAAGGTTTCAGTCAAAGGTGACTGCAAGCCAAGAGTAAATGAGGGATGAACAAGAAATGTTGGGCAAATGAGTCTTTTTATATGATTTCAAGTGCTACTTGCAGTGCCTTTAAATTAGGAACATATTCATCATGGGAAAGATTCAGCCTGATGGATTCCTTCTCAATGGGAGATCACTTTAGTGGCTATAAAAGGAAGGGAAGAGCTGGTTCTGGACCACATCTACCTCTGCAGCTCACTGTGACATGGTGGACTTATGACTTTAAGACTGTTGGGTCCATTTCTTCATCTCAAAACCAGGCAATACACACTTCTAAAAGCAAACTGGGGGGATGAAATATCTTAAGTTCTTGAAAAGCATGAGAACAGAAGTGCAAAGTAAGACAGAAATGTATGGATGCTCCCTCTGCGTAAATAACTCGGGTTCCTCTCTGAAGCACAGATGGATGGAGCAACCTGGTGTCCCTCTCTGCACACACACATTAAACTGCCACGTGCAGATGGAGTGTGAAATGTGCTTTGAGAGGTGGTGACACAAAGTTCAGCTATTTCCCAAAGCAACGTGAGAAAGTTGCTCAAGAAGAGAGTTCACATATCTGATAACTATACAGGGAAGTCCAAGACATTCACCTGGGTCAGCAAGATGTGCTTTCAATCACTCATGTCACAATAATGGTCTATCCAAAGAGAGCACAAGAAGGTGCTGAGCAATTATATGCCAGAAAATAAATCCTAACTTGTGTGATTATTTTTTTTTCTTCTCTTTTTATTTTTGTTAATACCAAGCCAGGTGTTTTGTGCTGTTATTGTGTATGAAGATAACACATACCTCATTAGTGGGACACCACACCTTCTTGTAGACCTCAGCCACAGGCAGATCCAAACTGATGATCTTATTGTTCACCAAAAGCTGAAAGGGAGGGGAAAAAAAAGGTCAAGAACAAGCTCATGTTGCATCACCATTGTAGCAACCATCAGCTGCCTGGAAATAGCATTCCCACACCCCCGAGTACTTGTGCATTCTCACCTCCATCCCACTGTCATCCTCCAGCAGAGCTACCAGGTCACAGTCCTGACAGATTTTGTTCTTGATGTCCCTCATGAGTGGCCCAATGCCAGGCTCATTACTGCTGTAGGGATTTCCTGGCATCCTGCCCTGTAAGAAGTCTTCCTGCTGGGGATCTTTCTCCAGAGTCACAAAGAACTCGGTCACTTCATTCTCTTCCTAAACAACAGCAACAGAGACAGAGTGAGTTAAGTTTTCCCCTAACCATGTTCTCATTCCTGCAGTTTTATGGTAGCAAGCAACAGGATGTCCCTAAACCCTCAGTCCTTTGGTCACTGGTGCATCCTGCTGTGCATTGCCACACACGTGGTGTTTAGAGGGTGGCTGGGATCACTTCATAAGCAAATTCCTCAGCATGAAACAGTCATAGAATCATAGAATGGTTTGGGTTGGAAGGGACCTCCAAAGATCATCCAGTCCAACCCCCTGCCAGAGCAGGAGCACCCAGAGCAGGTCACACAGGAACACAGCCAGGGGGGCTTGAAACATCTCCAGAGAAGGAGACTCCACAACCTCCCTGGGCAGCCTGGGCCAGGGTCTGGCACCCTCACCAGGAAGAAGTTTCTTCTCCTATTGATGTGGAACCTCCTCTGGTCCAGCTTGCACCCCTTGCCCCTTGTCCTATCACTGGCTGTCCCTGAGCAGAGCCTGGCTCCATCCTCCTCACACTCTCCCTTTACATATTTATAAACATTAATAAGACCTTGAATGTCTCCAGTTCTGCTTTTGTGCATAGAGCAGGCCAGGGCAGGAAACCTGGACAATAAGGAAACCTGCATGTTAAAGAAACCTGGATAATAAGGAGACCTGGATACTAAACTCCCAAACCAGGATACCACATTACTCCACTTCTACATGGGCTCATATTAAATCACTACTGTAGACACTAATGGTTTTTTCCCAAAATACAAGCAACTGTGTCTATTTAACAAGTCTAACCTTCAAGGGGATGCTGCCATCTGGACACTTACAGGATAGATGATGCTGCAGAGCCTCTCAAAGATGAACACTGGGGTCCTGTAGTCATCGAGGCTGTAGCGCTTTGCAGTCTCTATGCACACTGCCATAAAGGCTTTGGTTTCAGACTCTGTGCCTGCCAAGAAACACAAGTATTAAAAAAAGGCACAGGAGTCAATTTTACAGGTTCCATTTTAACTCAGCACACACAATAAATCTGCCTGCAACAAGCACTGCACTTTGGTGCCCTCTTCTTTTGCATAGCCACTACTTAGAAGATGAAAGGCTATTTATTGGGATGTTTACTAGGAAAACCCTTTGCATGCTTGGGCTGCAGTAAAGCAATCCCATAAAAAGGAAGAGGTTTAAATTCCTGGAAACTAAAAGACAGCTCCAGGAATGTTATTTACCTTTTCTGTGCCCAAAGGAAATATTGGAAGGTCCAAGCCATAAAACCCCCTCTCTACAGCAGTTCTCTGCATGGCTGTAACTATCTGCTTTGGCACCTGGGTTGACCCGGAGTCTGGCTTGACAGAACTGAGGTGGTTTTACCTGTTGTCATATCCTCCAGCATCTCCAGCAGCATGTCCTGGGTTTCATCAATGAGCTTTGTTCTCTGTACCACCAGCTTCCTCAAGCACAGGTAACCATTCAAGACTGTACCCACCAGGCGGCTCTTGAAGTGTCTTTTGATGGACTCCACCTCCACGAAGGAAGAGAGGAGACCTAGAAAGCAAGGAGACAGTCAGGAGAGAGAGAGTTTAATTTGTTAGCTCTGCAGTAAACAGGGCACAACATCATCAAAGCAGCACAATGAAAGGGTTGGTTACAACTCCCCTGGTCAGTCTGTGGTTTAAAGTTTGCCTCTATGGGCTGAACAGTTGGAGGTGAAACCTCTGGTCTGTGATTTGTATCACATGGTGAGTGAATGAGGAAAGGGTGTAAAGAGCTTTCTAAGCACTTGATACAAAATTCTGCACTTTCAGGCATTTTTCTGTCCCAAGGTATTTCAAAAGCAGGTGACTGCTCCTTTTCTTAGTACTGAAGGTAGCTCTGATGATGTGACAGCAAGTGGGGCACATGATGGATCAGTTACATCACTAAATAGGTCATTTTTCTAACAGAGAATCTTGGATTCCTTCCCATGGTGTATTTATCAACCCCCAAAACTCACAAAGCCTGGCTTCTTGAAGAACATGGAAGAGGATACAGGAAAAAAATGACCCACTTAGTGCTGTACTTCTATTTCCACCAAGTTATTGAGAAAAACATAACCCAGAAGATTCAAAAAAGAAAAGCTGCCATAGAGTGAGGAACAACAGGCAGGAATAAATCAGCAGGATTTAATCCCAGGAATTATACTTTACAATAAATGTAATTAAGAAAGTGATGTGACAAAGTTTGCTCGTGACAGGTTATCACAGCTCAAGTAACTAAAAACATAAAGTAACCATAAAAAAATATGGGAAAACTCATCTAGGGGTTAAGTGCTACATTGATGGTGAAAATCCAGTGCTGGCAATGGCAAAACACTGAATCACATCTCTCTGAAATTCTGCTACGTGCTGTTACAGAACAACAATCCCCCCATCTCCAGCCCTACTACAGGACACCAAATACCTGTGAGGCTCTTCAAGGCATATCCCTGCTGCAAATCAGTGCTGAGTGTTGCTTCTTCCAAGGCAAGCAAACGAGCTATTTCCTGAAAATAATCAACAAGCCTATTAGATAAGACATGGGAATGCCAGTAATGAGTAGCTCTGAACATGGGGTGCAAAGAACACAGCAAGAACAGAGCCAGGCACAGAGGTGGGAGGGAAGGGGGAGAGGAGAGAAAAACTCCTCCAAATATCCCCCTTGTTTTCTCCCTATACCTACCTGTGGTCACTGCTTTGCTCTGGTGGCCCTCCACAATGGACTTGAGGCCACCATGGTGTCATCTGCCTCTTTGGAGTGCACCAGGGATCACCACTGAAAACTCTCAAGACCTAACACTCTGCAACTTAAACGTGGTGCTTCTCCAAGAGGCTGCAGTTCACACTCAAGCAATGGTAGCACACCTAATCCTCCCTTGTCATGAAGGGCTGAGTGCAGCCTGGCAGCTAAAACAGCTCCCAGCTTGGACCTGGTGCCAAGTCACAGTAGCAATATTTATACCCCTGGGCAAAGCTGCCCCAGAGCAGTTAATTAATGTACACCAGGCAGTTTGTGCTGAGGGATACAACAGCTGGGGCTAGAACCAGCACAGCTCCTCCTGTGCTGAGATGAGAGCACAGAGTATGAACTTCACAGAATCATTTAGGTTGGAAGAGAGCTAACAGATCAAGTCCAACTGTTCCCCCAGCACTGCCAGGG
This sequence comes from Brachypteracias leptosomus, assembly GCA_013401335.1. Taxonomy (NCBI): domain Eukaryota; kingdom Metazoa; phylum Chordata; class Aves; order Coraciiformes; family Brachypteraciidae; genus Brachypteracias; species Brachypteracias leptosomus. Next base: position 34,038 of record VYZX01000559.1, read on the forward strand.
CACNCAAGAGTCAGCAACAGGGCACTGAACAAAGAGATGAAGCTTTCAAGGCAAAAAAGCTCTGACAGGTGAGGGACAAGCTTTCTGTTGCTCCCTGGTTCCTCCACACAAGTCCATACCTTAGTGATGAGGCTGCCAATATAGGGCAGAACACCCCGGGCTGCCAGGTAGACCTTCCAGTGGGCTGGTTTGATGAGTTTCTGATACAGTGCCAGGTACTCAGCAGCACACTCACCCGCAATGCTCAGCTCATCCAGGTAGCTGGTGAAGAGAAACAGCAGCTGACAAGTGTTCCACAGTAACTAGAGGTATTCACAGCCTGAGGACACCATGGGAAGAAAGAAAAGGCCTCCAGAAACCTGTCCTCCCTGTTGTCCTCCTAGCTAACAGCATAACTTATGCAGCACTCAATGGCTGAAGCAGTATTTTGTCCCCAAAAGAAGCTCCCTGACTGTGCTACTGGTGTCACTTGGGGTAAATTATGTCACAGATGTTGGAAGAGAGTTCACCTGATTATTTTGCTGCCTAAGAGGCAGGGGAACTGTTGTTCAGCTGTGGGGACACCACCTGCTTACCTCTGGAAAAAGCACAGAGCTGCAACAGCTTATTGCCAGGCAGCAACAATGTCTCCCTAAATATACACACAGCCAATTAACTTTTAGAATCCAGCCCAAAAAGCCCTGAGAAGCAGAGGTTTACAAGGGAGCGATGTGAGAAAAGCTGGGAGAAGGGAGAGATTCTCATGGGAATTAAAAGAAAAATAATCCTGGGGCCTGCCAAGTGTGGCAATACCTGGTGAGGAGATCCAGGACCTGCTGTTTGCGGCTGGGGATGGTGGCCAGAGCCTCCACAATCGTGCAGGCAGCTTGTCTGGCAGCTTGAGTGGCAGGAGTGAACAGCACCTGAGGCAAGAGAGTTAGAAGAAGGATCACTTGATGTGCAGATAGAGCAGTGATGCTACAGAAGGGCACAGTGCACACAGGGCAGCTTGGTGACCTGGTGGCAGTGTCCTCTTGTTCCTCCACAGAGCTGGTTCTGTGCCAATTCCTGCTCTGCTCACCACTAAAATCTTTACACAACTCACTGTGTAGGTGACACACTAATCCACATACAGAGGAAAAGCTTTTGCCCAGGACCTGTGAAAATTCCCTGGTCAAAATGCAGTTAAAAGGCAAGGCAGGAGCACTGTGGCAAATAAAAGCTCAGGGTTTAACATGCAGGCTACTGGGTAAAGGTTTAGATGTAAAGGAAATTCCTGACTTGGAATTAAATGCAGTCAGTGACAGTCTCAAATACTGTGGCAAATAAAAGTTCAGAGTTTAACATGCAGGTTACTGGGTAAATGTTCAGATGTAAAGGAAATTCCTCACTTGGAATTAAATGCAGTCAGTGACAGTCTCAAATGCTGTGGCAAATAAAAGCTCAGGGTTTAACATGCAGGCTACTGGGTAAAGGTTTAGATGTAAAGGAAATTCCTGACTTGGAACTAGATGCAGTCAGTGACAGCCCCAAATGCTGTGGCAAATAAAAGTTCAGAGTTTAACATGCAGGATACTGGGTAATTGTAAGGAAATTCCTGACTTGGAACTAGATGCAGTCAGTGACAGCCCCAAATACTGTGGCAAATAAAAGTTGAGTTTAACATGCAGGTTACTTGATAAATATTCACATGTAGGATTTTTAAGGAAATTCCTGACTTGGAACTAGATGCAGTCAGTGACAGCCTCAAATATCACTGCTCATATTAGCTACAAAGCACATAAAATGTGGCAAACAAACTACCAACAATCTCTTAAGTCTGCCCAGTGCATCCCACTGGAGGTTTCACCCACGTTCACCTGGCGCAGCCAGTTGTTGTGTCCCAGCTTGAGGTCCAGAGGACAAGTTCTCTTCCCACGGCGGCTCATGAACTGTTTCCATTTCCAGACATATTTCTCTGACAAGTAGAGCTGGTGCAGCTCAGCTTTGCTGGGAGATTTCCCATTGGCATCTATACCTGCAATATTGAGCACAGCTCAAGAGAACTGGCAGCAGCTATCACCGTTTTATTTATTTTCTTCATACTGGAAGTCTCCAAACCCCAGCTGAGAAGCTGAGGAGCTTCTCTTTGCTTTCTGCTGCCATTTTCACCTCTGTGTGGAGCTCTGTCCACTTCCAAGCCAGATGCAAACCCCACAGGATCTCAGGGAATTCCACTGGCTTTTCAGCTGGCTGGTATCAGTTTAAATAAGAAAGGAGCCTTATTTTTTTTACATTCCCCTGATTATCCTCAGGCCCAGCATATTTTCTGATCAGGGTTTGAGCAATACAGCCTAGAAAAGTCAGTACTATAATCCCTAAGGACTGCTACGTGTGAAGATGTGAGGGGAGAGAAGCCAACACAGCCCTCCAGAAGAACATTCCTTATTAAATCTGGAAGGACACACACATTCCTTCACAAAACTGCATGGGGTTAAGAGCACAGAACTACCTCTGGCAGGGAGGCACTTTTTCCAAGCTTCATACGATGCTTTGGGGTCCCTCTTGAGCCACAGCTGAGCTTGTGCATGGATTTCATTGCTGTAAGGCTTCACAGTGGTGAGAGCATCCACAGGCACATCCTAATAGACAGAAAAACTCTGTGATTCTTCAGAAAGCCACAGCCTGTTCCTTTCAGAGTAACTCCAGTAGGTGAATCATCAGCTGTGTCTGCTCCATGAACAGGCAAGTGCAGCTCTTGGACAGGAGCAGGATACACAGTTTCTGTAACTGATGAACTAAGAGAGATGCCTCATTCCAGTTACTACTGAAATATCAGTAAATCCATCTTTGACAGCCATCTGTGATTATCAGACAGCAAAATCAAAGCAGAAACACTCCACCTCCCTGGCAAATGTTATCCTCAATTACAATCAAGGAGCAGCCAATCAATATAATTTATCAGAACTGTAACTCTGTATTTAAAAATCTGAGTCAAAAGCACTTGATTCTACCATGTTTAGGTACTTGATTGTACAAAGCTGCTGAAAGCACCAAAGCCTGCCCAAAATAGCCAAGCTGTAGCTTTGAAGAACCTCCTTCTCCTTGGTTAAATCTCAGTGGAAAAAACCAAAGCCCTGTTTTGAACAGCAGTGGTCAGAGACACCAAAAGACAGTAAAAAAACCTGTAATTTGCACTTTACAAAGACAAGAGTCACAGAACTTGTGCTTCCCTAGTAACTGTGATGAGGAAACACAAGCCCTGGCTTCCTCACAAAGTTATTAATCACCAAGATCAGTGGCCAGACTTTAATCAGTGGATTTTCAGATGCTTTTTTGCTCAGCATCTAAGGCAGTACCTTGTTTTTCTTGCTGGTTGGAGCAGGTGGTTTGATCAGCTTTTGAAGAATGCGCAGGCACATGAGGGTGATGTTTTCAACAACCACTGGAGTCTTGATGTTCACTGCCATCAGGAAGAGGCTGAGAGCTGAAAGACAGGGCATGAATTTTCAGTCTACTCTAAGATCTGCCCACAAGACACCTCCACAGCTCTTACCCAGCACGTCACAAGTGTTCAGAGTTAGGTAACACCTCATATCCTCAAGCAAAACTACCACATTCTCATGCAGCCATGGATGGAGGACAATTATCTTCTGTTACAGCAAGAGAGTTTCCAGCCTCCCCTTTCCACCTCTGCCTCTCCATTCCTCAGCACTCCTGCCTCAACCAATGCACCACCCCAAGACACAACTATCTGGTGCTACCCACAGCTGAGTTAGTGAGTTCCCTTCCTTAAAATCTTACTCCCCAGTGCAAGGAGCTGGGTGTTTTACAGCAAAGCTTTCACACAGTTGGTTGAGCTCACCACAGCGCAGCCGCAGCTCCCAGCAGCTGTCCTCCTTTGAGATGGAATCTGTCAGCAGCAACATTTCATACTGGAGGCTGCTTGCCTGGAACAGACACAAGTTCAAAGGTTTGAGAAGTGCTGGTGGTGCAGCAGGTCTGTTCTGCCTGCTGGTATAAAATATATTGATTTAAGTAAATTTAATCCCAGGTCCATTTGGGACAACTGGCAACTCATTTGGGAGAGCTGCAAGCAACAGCCAAGGCAGCAGAACTGCCTGAGGGGATTTAGGCATGTATCTCATCACAAAATGTTGTGTTTTAAGGTTTATCTTAATTCCTATCAAGACACAAACACCCCCCTATTACAAACAGACCATGACAGCAGAGAAGATGCAATCGTTAGAATACACCAGCAGTTGCAGAGGGGTAGAAAAAAAGAAATAGGAAAACATTGGAGATTCTCACCAGGTCTGGATTTGCCCAGTGTCCCTTCAGAGCTGCAGAAACCTTCCCAATGATCAGGTCATTCATTTGCTGTGTGGCCTCTGGATTGTCCCTAGTTCCAGGAGGAAAGAGAACACTGTTATGCTGTGCTCATGCTAAGTACCAAAAGCTCCTGGGATTTCAGCTTAGTTGGTAACACGTGTACACGCAGTTACAGCCTGCAGTCTGCTGATGTGAGATCTCTACTCATAGAATCACTGAGGTTGGAAAGGACCTCCAGGATCACCAAGTCCAACCTTTGTCCAACATCTCCCTGACCACTAGACCATGTCCCGAAGCACCACATAGAATCATGGAATGAATCACAGAATCATTAAGGTTGGAAAAGCCCTCTAGGATCATCAAGTCCAACCTTTGTCCAACATCTCCCTGACCCCCAGACCATGTCCCAAAGCACCACATCTACTTGTTTGTTGAAGCCCTCCAGGGATGGTGACTCCACCGCCTCCCTGGGCAGCCTGGGCCAGTCCCTGACCACTCTTTCACTAAAGAACTTCTTCCTAATGTCCAATTTAAACCTCCCCTGGGACAACTTGAGGCCATCCCCTCTTGTCCTGTCCTTAGTTCCTTGGGAGAAGAGCCCAACCCCAGCCTCACCACAACCTCCTTTTAGGTATTTGTAGAGAGCAACGAGGCCTCCTCTCAGGATGTGTCTCAGGGACATCCCCAGAGGTCTCCTCTCAGCCACTCCTTTCTGATGATGCATTTCCAAGCTCTCCAGAGCTCCCTGGAAGGCTGCAGCCCTCACCTGGTCAGAAGGCACATGAGCTGCCGGACCTCCTCCCGCATGGTGGCCGCGCCCCGGCGCAGGTTGTAGTCGAAGAGCTCTCGGATGAGGCCCTGGGACACCAGGATGTGCCTGATGGCAGAGTTGGTGGCCAGGGCCCTCAGCAGGGTGATGCAGTGCTCGGTGACGGCCGAGGCGCAGCCGTAGCATTTGGTGGACGAGGTGTGGCCACAGCCCAAGACAGACAAGGCACGGTACTGGCTGGCAGTGAACGTGGGCTGCACAGTGGTTCGTGAGGACTTGGTCGCTGCCTCTCTCTGCTGGAGATCGTATTCCAGGAGCTCCTTCCGAGAGGCAAACACTTTCTGGAAGCACAGAAAGGGAGAAATGAAAGTTGTGGAATTGAATCACAGAATGCCAGGTTGGGAGGGACCTCAAGGGTCATCCAGTCCAACCTTTCGAGATAGAAAAATACAGTTTCAATGAGCTGACCCAACACCCTGTCAAGCTGAGTCTTCAAACTGTCTAAGGGAATCCATCACTTCCCTTGGGAGACCATTCCAATGTTTAATTGTAAAGAATTTTCTTCTGGAGTTGAATTCTGGAATTGAGAGGCAGCTAATCCCATTGGCAGGTTATTTTCACTGTATATTTTGTGGAGAAACATTTTTAACCAAGTATCTCAAACCTGAAACCCTTCACGTCAATGGCAGACTTGGGGAATCCATTAGAAATATCAGCCTAACTTCCAGCTACCTGCAAGGTTTGCTGTCTACATTACATGCAATGTTAACACTGGAAATGTGACTAATCCACAGTATTAATGGCAAACATAGCTTCTAGAATTATTATTTTATTTCCCTGAAAATATACAGCTGATCACCTATTGTTAGTGATATCATTAAAAACAGGAAGGCAGCATCTTAACTTTCTATTTCTGACATGCACTGTATCAAACACATGACCCAAATTCAAATCAAAGCACTTCATACCTGGATGATTTTAGAAAGTTCATCAAAAGAGTTCTTGCAATCACCACAATACTCCTGGGCTAACTGGAGGATGTATCTATTCACACTGGCTGAGGTAGAACTGATCCCTCCACTACTACCAGATTCATCCTGGAACAGAGGGGAAAACAAAAAGGAATCATAGAATGGTTTGGGTTGGAAGAGGCTTTCAAGATCATCTAGTTCCACCTCCCCTGCCATGGCAGGGACATCTCCCACTAGAGCAGGTTGCTCAAAACCCCGTCCAACCTGGTCTTAGACACACCCAGTCACATATGGATATATTGGGATATTTGGAATCACATACGGAGGTTACACACTAACTACTGCAGAACAGCATCTGAGGCAGGGATCTTAGTTGCTCTTGGCAGCACAAAGGTTGGTGTCTCCCCAGCCTGGGGTTCTGGGCAAGATCCATCTGTCCCTTGTTACCTGGGGCTTTTCAGGAGCTGCCTCATTCACTTTACACAGAAGGTTTTCCAGCTGCGGCCGGTGCCCCATCAGCTGGTGATACACCCTGTCAGCCTTGTCCAGGAGAGTGTTGATATTTGTTACTGCCTGAGAAGAACAAAGGAAAGGACACTCTTATTTTATGTTCAGATGCAATTTGTAATTCCACAACCACCAAACTCCAAGTCCTCTGTCTCTTTTGGAAAGCACTGGATCATGTCTTTTGAAGAATTACATCTTTGGTGGAGCAAGACAGTAAATAAGGAATGAGAAGTCTTGAAGGAGCACTGCTTTGATGTTGTTCCCAAGAGGGACACACCTCTGATGTCCCCACACTGTTGACCTGGCCAAGAGATAGAACATTTCATTCATTAATTTGCTGTTATCTCACCTTCTTTCTGTCCTCTTCGTTTTCTATGGGGTCCACTGCACAGCAGGGCTTGGCGTAGAGCATGAAGTCAAAGCGAGCGTATTTACAGAACCCACAGGCATTGCACAGGAAGGGATCCTTCTCATCATAATTAATGGACCTGGGAGGCAAGGCAGACAGGACAAAGTGCAGCTGAGCCTTAGCAAGGTAACTGAGGCTGTGGGTGAACTCAGTAGGAAAAGGACAGCCCTTAAAACATCCAACCCACCAAACTGCTCTGGGGAAGCCCCAAGTGAAATACATGAGAATTAAAACCTACACAGGCAACTAAAAAAAAAAAAAATTCCTTAGAGAAGCAGTGCCATGTTCTGGCCAGAAAAAGCAGATGTGAATTTGTTCCTAACAATTGTACTTTAACTACAGTAACTCCCAGCAGAACGTCAGACTAGGGCGCTGTGCCCTTTACGAGAGCACAGATAAAAGGAAACTGGTTTGTTTTGTAAGGTCTGGGCTTTCAATAGCTTTCACTCCTTCCCCAGTTGCAGTGGGACCAGCTACAGCATACTTATTATCCCACTGCAGACTAGAGTAGCACTACACGAACTAATTTATAGCTCCACAATTCCAGAAGGGATGTGGAAACCTTTCAATACACCAGTAATCACCTGATCTACAGAAAGAATCTGCTAAACATCTTGAATCCCAAGAGGATTAGAGGAATAGGGGACAACAATGAGGGGAGAGGAGATATCAGATAAGGAGACAAAACTCACAAAAGAGGAGGATTTATAATACTGTAGCGAAAGCTTGAATAGCACACAGTAAATTATGCCCTGAGCCCTGCTCTGAATGAGGAGAGCACAACAAAAGCTCTCAATAGACAAGCGAGCACTGTCCGTGTGGGGAAACCCCCCCTTGAACTGAACTCCAGCCTCACACCCTTCAAGGGCAGGCCCAAAACCACCTCCCTCCTGGGAGTTCTCTGTTTGGAACTTCAGAGGGCTCGATCTGAAACTTGTGTGCTCTTTCAGTGCTGTCATATCAGGCTGCCTTTGTTAGCCTGCATTACCATTAAATCCCTGTAAGCCTGTTTTATACTTCCCGACTAATTTGATTGTGTGGCTGCATTAACCAGACTGGGGTGTCTCAATAGCAGGGGGGTTTTGTGGAGCATCCAACAGGGGCTCTGTGGGGAGGAACAGGGAGGACCTACCTGCACTTGTGGCACTGATAGACGTTCTCCCCACAGTTGCCACACACCCCTGGGTTGGCCGGGACGGAGGCGCTGCACCGCGGGCACTGCAGGGTCTCGGTGGAGGCTTGATAGTTCTCATAGAAATCTGCAAACTCAATCATCAGGTTGGAGGCCACGATGGGCAGGGGCAAATCTATCTTCACCTCTGTCTGCCCGGGGGTCAGCTGCACTTTCTTAGCTTTGTGCCAACGAGCTGGCCTGGCAAAAGGGAAGCAAAGAGAGATGGTTTTCCAGGAGGGAAGCGTCCTCCCTGCCCACGTACAAAGAGAAGCCAAACGCGACCGACTCAGCTCCAAATCTACTTGAAATGGGATGAATGGAGAGCAGTTCTAGGATTCGTTTCCTTAGCTTCTGTATTGACATGATATGGAGCCAGAAATACATTTTAAGCCTTTATCCTCTTCATAGAGAGAGACTGTTTAGGATTAAAGAGCTGTTGATGCCTCATGGAAAAAAACTTTAATTCTACAGACATTTTCTAGGGATTTTCACCTCCATTTTTTTTTTATTAGTAAGGACATTTGCATGAAAACAGGATATTTATTTCTAAAGATCTCATCTGCTCCCACTGCTTATTCTCAACCTGAAGTCAGAATCCTCTCTTTGTGACATCATAATCCTCTCCACAGCAGCCACTTGTGATGTCACAGAGGATTAAGACTTCAAATAAGCAATAAGCGGCAGGCACAGATTAATCCCTAAGCCAAAGAGATCTGATTCTGGGGAGAACATCTCAAGAAGTAAGAAGGGGAAGCATATAAGCAGAACTGGCTGAGCAGTGTGTTGAAAAGGAGCCATTTCTTGGAGGTAAAGAAAGCTGGGGAGGGACTTTTGAGGCTGTCAGGTAGTGGTAGGACTTGGGGGAATGGGTCAAAACTGGAGGGGGGGAGATTGAGATGAGACGTTAGGAAGAAGTTCTTGCCCAGGAGGGTGGGGAGACACTGGCCCAGGTTGCCCAGAGAGGTGCTGGAAGCCCCATCCCTGGACAGCTGGAAGGCCAGGCTGGCTGGGGCTGTGAGCAACTGATGTAGTGGGAGGTGTCCCTGCCCATGGCAGGGGGGTTGGAACTGGATGATCTTTAAGGTCCCTTCCAACACTGACAATTCTATGATTCTAAAGCAGCAGCTGAGAGTTGGGGCATCCAACTTCTAGTTTAAATTCTGCTTTCTGCAAGGGATAGGACAAGAAGAAATGGCCTCAGGTTGTGCCAGGGGAGGTTCAGGAAAAACTCATTCACTGAAAGGGTGGTTAAGCCTTTGAACAAGCTGCCCATGGAAGTGGTGGAGTCCTCATCCCTGGAGGGGTTTAAAAGCTGTGGAGATGTGGTGCTGAGGGACATGGTTAGTGGTGGGCTCAGCAGTGTTAGGTTCATGGTTGGACTCAACGATCTTAAAGGTGTTTTTCAACCAGAACAATTCAATGATTCTATAATTTATTGTAGGAGATTCAGAACTACCCCACCCAATGTGGGCTGACAGATCAGCAGTAGTCTGAGAAGGAACATGAGCTGAAAGAAGACCCCAGGCACCTCAGCAGAAACTGTACCATCACATTCAGAGACTTGCACACACAAAGACACGCAGGAACATACTTGTTTTTCAGCTCCACTATGGCCTGCACTGTCCTGTTGTTGTAGTAGAGGTTGATGGTTCGGACCATTTTGGTCCGTTTGAGGTCTCCAATCTTCACTGTCACTTTGCTGATGGTGTGGCTGCCAATGAGCTTCACCACTTGCTGGGTGGTGGTGTACCGAGTGTCCACTTTAATGGAGGAGAGCTTGATGTACTGAGGAGATAAAGACAAGGACGTGCTGCCTGCATGACTGTGTCCCCCAAAACCTCAGGGACACAGGGATTCCTATGACTGGGAAGGGTTTAGGACAGCAGCTACTTACACAGAAGGGCACCTCTGGATTGTTGCAGACAAGGCAAGGATCACTCTCCAGGTAGTACCCATCAAATTCCACCAGCCCAGACAGCGTGCTGGAAAGAGGGGAAGAACACCAACACAGGTCACTTGGCATCACTGTTAATTCTCCAACTCTATTCTCCAATTGGTTCTAAGATTTTGTAATATTTACCAAAAATGAAAGCAAAAAAGCTAAACTACTGCTAGTGCAGAGAATGCAGCATTTTTTGGATGGCAGGAAGGAATCTGCTGTTCTGGCAGGAGCAGCTGCAGCAAGCGTGTGGTCTCAGTAGGGGTCCTTCCTCCACCACCATTTTAGCAGAAGAATTGTGCATTCCCCTGGGGCTGGCAGCTGAAAAGCTCTTTAGTGAAATGGATCAAAGTCAGAAGTAACTCACTTGTAAATGTTGGAGTTGGGGTGGTTGGTAAGAATGTGGTTTTGAGTCCTGAGGATCTCCACGGCCTTTTGGGAGTATTCCTTCAACTGAAATGCAATTAGGAAAATACTGTCTTCTCAACTCTTTTTTTTTTTTATACTGCTACAAAGACAAAGATTTCTCATCCTGTGGCCTCCCAGACCCCCCCAGAAGATGAATGTACTACACCCACAGGAATTTATGTGGTTAAATCATTACCCAGGAATGTAATAGATCTTAAAATTAGACCTTCACCACAATAACAGCCCTATTTGTCAGCCAATCACTGCAAATGCCTGCCAAGAGCATTTGTAGTAATTCCCTGGCATTCCCAGCTCTTTAAACACATACACACAAGTATCCATGCATCTAAATTATTTCTACTCCAGCCCACTGGTCCCCTGAGAAATCCTATCACTGCCTTTGCTCAAAAGTTGTGGTTACAAAAGATTTCTAGCAGCTCAAATATCAAAAATCTAAAGATTAGAGCTAGCAGATAAATGTATTTTCACACAAAGGCTTCTTGTGGGAAAGAAATTATCTTCTAAATAAAAAAACCCCAACAAAACAACACCATCCTCCTCCAAAATACCACCAAAAACCTCCAAACAGTAAAAAACATTCCTCAATTTTTTAAAGGATCCTGACTTTTCAAATTTGGGGAACAAAAGAATTTCCATCAGAAGCTCTTTTGACAAAATCTGTCCTGGCTGTATCATGAACAAGCACCACCATAACTCCTCAGAGGCTGCAGGACCTGGGAGGCTGCACCTCCCTTCCAGAATAACACTGTACCTTTTTCTCAGTCTGCTGTGTTTTCAGAGAGAAGTATCCCAGGAGATCTACAAACTGGGCAGCCTTCCTTCCATAGGCTGGGAGTTCTGGCCAGATTGACCACATGAGATCCAACAGTAATTCCTGCTGAGCCTTGTTAGAGTTCCTGTTGAATGGATCACAGAGTCACACAGAATAGTGGGGCTTGGATGGGACCCCTGGAGACCATGTGGTCCAACCCCCCTGCTCCAGCAGCTCCCCCAGAGCAGGGGGCCCAGCAGCATGTCCAGGCCCCTTTGGAATCTCTCCAGACAAGGAGACTCCACACCCTCTCTGGGCAGCCTGGGACAGGCTCCAACACCCTCACCCCAAACACCTTTCTCCTCCTGCTCAGGTGGACCCTCCTGGGGTCCACTTGGTGCCCGGTGCCCCTTGTCCTGTCCCTGGGCACCACTGACAAGAGTCTGGCCCCAGCCTCTTGCCCCCACCCTTTAGCTCTTGCTCAGCATTGATCAGATCCCCTCTGAGGCTTCTCTTGTGCAGCTCAGCAGCCCCAGGGCTCTCAGCCTTTCCTGGGCACAGAGATGCTCCAGTCCCCTCAGCATCTTCCGAGCCTCTGCTGGACTCTCTCCAGCAGCTCCTTGTTTCTAACTGGGGAGCCCAGAGCTGGACAGAGCTCTCCACAGCTGAGCTGAGCCTGGCTGAGCAGAGGCAGGGGGTCCCCCCAGCTCACCTGTAGATGTGGAGCGCCAGGCAGTGCGCCTGCCACCGCACCGAGGAGGAGTTGGACTCCAGCAGGAAGCAGCGCAGGAACTGAATGAGGGTCTCCTTATCAGCAAACTTGTTCAGCTGGTTCACCAGAGCTGTACACAGCTGGTCTTCCTGGCTGCCCGAGCTCTCACCTAGGGGACACCGGGTAGAGGAAGAAAGACTTGAGAGAGCAGAAGTGGAGCACCTCACAAATGGGCGAGTTTCCTACTTTATAGATCACAGAGTGAGGATAATGGGGCAAATTACTGTGTTTTAGGCAACAAGCAAGTGTAGTGTTCCTTTTGTTTCCCAAAACTGCTGGAAAACTTGCTGGTAAGGACGTGAGAAAAGTGTTACACATCCTGATCAAAAGAAAAGGCTCAACCATGGGGCAGTGAAAAGACTCACAGAGAAGCATCTGATAGAGGAAGCCAAAACGGCTCCTTGAAGAACAGCCAAGAGAGAATTTATGCCCACAACTTTTATAGGAAAGCTTAATTACTTTCCCAGGACTCTGGATATCCATTAAGCAGCAGCCCTGGCTCCAACACAGCTCACAAGTCAGACAGAGGAAACAAGTCTGAACATAATCACTGAAGAGCAGAGCGAGCTGGGTGTGCATCTCCAGGACTTGTTCTAATCCCCATGAGCATTTCATCCTCCTACAACTCAGGACAGGCAGGTTGGGTGGAAGCTACTTCACCACTAGAATAAGCACCTTCCATTAGGATACTTGAAGCCCACTCAAGTTAATAAATACAGTGAGTTTGGGATATACTCAGCACTCTTTGGACATACTGCTTCATCTTTGTCCCTCTCCCACCTACACATGATAAACCTGCTCTTCTCCCCTAATTGCTGCTGTACTCTGCAGGTGCCCTTGTCAGGATCCATGACCCTTTCACAAAGCAGCATTTATCACAAGAAGCAAGCAGTTATCTCCAAAGAGAACAAGGAAGGCTGAGAGAAGCAGAGTTCAGCCCTAAATCCACTAGAGCCCAGGGCCCAGCTGCTGCTCACCCTCTCGCTCCTTTTCCTTCTCTTCTTTCTTGCTCTTTTTAGTGGAGGATTTGCTCTGTGTCGCTGCCTGCCCAGAGCCCGATGCTGCAGGAGCAGAGGTGGAAGAGGTGCTTGATGATCCAGAGGATGAAGCCACAGACAGCACTTTACTGCCACACAGAGCACAAGACAGCAGCTGCAGGAGGACTGGTGACACTCCTTCGTCTACCAGGAAGCTGACTTGGAGGAGGAAGTAGAGAACAGCTGCAGGGAGAAGAAGAAAATCATAGAATTGTCAGGGTTGGAAGGGAACTTAAAGATCATCTAGTTCCAACCCCCCTGCCATGGGCAGGGACACCTCCTCATGGTGTCCTCATGGGCAGGGACACCTCATCTTTGAAGCATGAATTTAAAAAAAAGAACAAACAAAAAACCCCAACCTTAACCAAAAACCCTTTGAACCATCCCACAAACCCGTTGTGGACCATCCCACAAACTCACAGAACCTTCTTGTCCCTACACTACAGAAGCAGCACATTTGGGCACACCAAGGTGAAGTGTTTCATCCCAAACCACACACTGGACCAAGGGCAGCACAAGCAGGAGAACACAGCTCTCCTCTTGCTGCTCTTCCCAGTTATCCATTACACCACAGTGCATCCCTTAGCTAAGGAACAGATGCAATTAGAGCACTGGGATAATTAGTACTGGAAACAGTTCAGTCCTACTCAAAACTCTCAGCTGTGTCCCCCCCTTCTCTGCTGAGCTTCCCCATCTGAGGGGTCCTGATTTAAACCACCACACATCACACATCCCCTCTGCTCCCTCAGATACCCCCAGAGCAAGAACTCACAGTCGTCTTTAATGCAGAATTTCTGCCAGTTCACCGTTCGCTGCGTGGCAATCTCTGCACAAGCCTTTAGATGTTCCATCTGCAAGACAATGGGACAGGATTAAACACAGAATCACAGAATGTCAGGGGTTGGAAGGGACCTCCAAAGATCACCCAGTCCAACCCCCCTGCCAGAGCAGGATCANCCACATATTTCTATCACTGACACCTCACATAAATCATGAAATCATTAGGGTTGGAAAGGATCTCCAGGATCATCAAGTCCAACCTTCATCCCAACATCTCTCTGACCACTAGACCATAGCCTCAAGTGCTACATCTACTCATTTTTAAACCCCTCCAGGGATGGTGACTCCACCATCTCCCTGTCCCAGTGCCTGACCACTCTCTCTGTAAAGAATTTCTTCCTAATATCCAACCTAAATGGATTGGATAACATTGGATGCCACACCCCCTTTTCCCTAGGACAGCAGCAGTATTTCCTTACCAGGCTGATCAATGTATCATACTGCAGGGCAGAGCCTGAGCTTGCTGTGACCACACTGGCACGGAGGAAGATGCCTTGTTCTTCTAGGAGCTTCTTGATTCCACGAACGTGAGAGTCCAGGGTGTGGAGGTCTCGGAGCTGCCGGTACTTGTCCTTTGACCCACAGATAAAGAGCAGGAGCTTGCGGACCTGGCGGCGCACGAACGGGGTCTGCTGGATCATCAGGTACTGCACAAAGAAAAGCCAAAGATGTCAGCACTGTGGACTCAACAGTGGGCAACCCACGCCAACAAAAAGACAATGTTTTCTCACAAAAAGATATGGGAGGTGCACTCGTCAATCTGCCACTTGAAGGTGCTGTAAAGAAAGTCACAGGCTGAAGAAACACTGCTCAGCAACAACACTGATGAGTTCAGTGGGGAGTTCAGTGGGGATGGAAGGGAGAGCTGAGCTGGGTAACTGTGAAAGCCCTTCTGAAACCATTCTTTGTCCTTGATTAAAAAGCTAGTCAAGACTAATTAAAAAATCCTACCCCATACTTGTGCAAATATAAGGTAACATGTGGGAATCAAAGAATGGTTTGGGTTGGAAGGGACCTCAAAGACCATCCAGTTCCAACCCCCCTGCCATGGCAGGGACACCTCCCACTAGACCAGGTTGCTCAAGGCCCCGTCCAACTTATCTCAAGTAGGGAGCTACACAACCAAAGAAACTGAAGATACACTCAAGTATCTTACTGATTTCTTTTTGAAGGACTAAGTTAACATTGTACCATCTCAGAGAAGATTTTCTCGAGTTTTTTGGCAGCAAACACTGTGTTACAGGACATGATAGCAATCTTGTTTTCTACATATGCTTTCCCATAGATTCCTGTCCAACAGGAATACAACAAAGCCAACAGTTCATCTTCTTTCAAGGGGGATTAAAAACCAGAGATGGATCTGAGATCAGCCCAGCAAAAGCTCACCTCTCCCATGAGAGGTAACAGCACTGGAATGTTGCTGTGAAAATCTGTAGGTGTAGCACGTTCTCACTCACCTCAGACAAAAAGTAGAACCAGGAGTGGTCGAAGATGGGAGGTGGGATGCGGGAGTTGGTGTCTGCAATCTTCTTGATCTGGTAGGGCAGCCGCAGCACCATCTCTGTCAGCAGCTGAGTGTAGGCCTCAAAAACATCTGCAGCATGACCCTGGAAGCAAGAGCAAGGAGTCAGGCTCTGGTCCTGAGCACCCCCAGTGTGGTGGCACAACCAGCTACAGAGTATTTAGTGATTTTCTAAAAGCAAAGCTCTTCTGCACCTTTGAAACACTCCCAGCTGATAAATAAGAACAAGCCAACAAGGAGGATGTTAACTAGATAGCAACTATGTGGATGCAGTAAAGCCAGTCTGTAGTAATGAGGCATTTTAACAGATGAGCTTTCAACTTAGGAGATGTTCTTACATTTAACTATTTTTTTTTCACTGCACCTGTACATGGATCAAAGCCCCTCCCCACTCCTCCTTGTAGCAAAAAGGCATCATGGTGGTTGAACAAGTGTAGGATGTAGTGTGGAAACTGCTCAGCTCCTGTGTCATAGGAAGCAGCAGTGGTTTGGAAATTCTGCCTGCTCAGCCAGAGGAGTCAGGTAATAGGGTATTAAAGTTCCTGAAGAGAAGCTACCCCAGCCAGAAACAGCTTCACAGCTCCACACAACTGCCTGGTGCAGGAGCACACTGATGGGTACAGTGAGAGGGGATGTTCTGAGAGAACTCAGAGTAGTTCTAGTTGTAACTATGTGCTCAGGGAATGGGTTTTGATAAAACCAGCTCTGCAAGGATGCTTCTACCTGCTTCTGTGCAGCAGCCTTTCAATGCAGGTCAGGTAAAGCTGGCACAGGACTCACCTTCACGTACTGGCGGAGGAAAAAAGGGCTCATGTCAGGTGGAGAGGATGTAGTGTGAGGTTTCAGGAGCTGGCTGGTGGCTACGGGCTCCTCATCATTCTGCTGGCTCTTCCAGTACTCCAGCAAAGACTTCAGCACGTGCAGGCAGTAGTCAACAGCACCAGAGCTCAGCAGTGCAGCAGCAGTGGCACTAGAGATGAGGGAGGAAGACTGAAAGGAGGAGGAGATGGATTACTACAGCACCTGAGAGGAGCAGGGCAGGCTGCAGACCCAAGCAGCAGCTGCTGACAGCACGGATAAGAGAGCAGGTTTCTTATGAAACTTTACAGGCAGCTTTCAAGTTTGGGGTTTGTTTGAGGTTGGGCTTTTGGGGGGTTTTTTGTGTGTTTATGAAAAAAGCAACTCCAATATTTACAGAGACTCTTTTGAACAAGTGCTTAGTAAAGGAAAACAAATAAAATCTCCTCTTTAAGTCTAATCTCCCCTCGACACATGTGCCAGAGGCCACTCTGCTGTGGATTAGACTAGGGCTTTTTTCCCTTCCCTTTCTCCCCCCCACTTTATTTATTTTTTTTTAAAGTTGGGATTTCTATGTCTTTATCTGGGATTTGGCCAGCTGGGCGTGAATTCTGGTAGAGAAAGAGTCCCTGTTGCAGCTGCTGCTCAGAGGCTCTGCTCCACCCAGGTATTGCTCCACCTGCATTCTGCAAGACGATGAGCTTTGATTTCTGTGGGAAGCTCAAGTGAATAACAAAGGCTGGAGAAAAAGCTACTGTAAATAAAACTATTAAAGCAGCCCTGTAAATCCAAACAAACCCCACAGCTCATAAGCTCATTAAAATTTGATGCAGTTCAGACTAAATTTTTTAACCTCTATGCTTTTTTATTAATCTCCTTCCCACCACACATACTGCTTTTTATGCCTTATTACTGTACCTTTTAGCAACAAATATCTAAGGAATCCTCTTAGCGACTTTTACGTTGACACAGCAGCATATTGCTTTCCAATAATCACATTACAAATCCTCTTTAACCCCTTCAGCACCACTAAGATGCAAGGAAAAAAAAATAAAAAAATCTGCTAGCCTGTTTTAACTAACATCATTAATGTACTGCCCTCAGCTCAGCCAGAAACCGTGTACAGAAGAAGTGGAACCAGTTGTCTTGACATGTTGGTTTCCTCCATACTGAGTTTCAGCAAAGATCTTTTTGCACCAGACTCCTCAGATTCCTCATCTTTTTTTTTTTTTTCCCAAAACACTTCTGTTTTCCAGTTTTAGAGCAGCTACTTCAATTAGCAGCTTTTAGACCAAAGGATGAACAAAAGCCCCCCCTGACAAGGCAATCTGAAGACTGTACCTCACAAATGGAAGACTTGGATCCTGACTTGGTTCTGGACATGAACACACTGAGCAGCCTCATCACCACCAAGTGCACCTCGTTCACAGGGGAGCGCTCGTTCTTCTTAGACACATCCTGCAGGGAGATACTTGCTTAGAGCTGAGCACAATGGCCTAAGCATCTAAATTTCTGATCCTCATGAAGCATTTCTAATTTAAGCTCAAGCAGTGATATTAAAAAAGCAGCATAAATTCCTCAATATAAGGGTAGACAGTGGCCTGGATGCCAGAGAATAGTTTCACACCAATGACATATATATGTCAGTTCTGCATTACTGATCATGGCTGTTCTAAGAGTTTAATTCAAGCAAAACAAATGTTCATGCTTCCTCGTGGATGCTGGAAGTAGAGAGTTACACTCTGGTTGGTCTGCTGTCAAGGAACAAGCAAGAGGACAAGAGGAAACGGCCTCAAGTTGCCCCAGGAGAGGTTTAGGTTGGACATGAGGAGAAATGTCTTCATGGTAAGGGCTGCCCAGGGCAGTGGTGGAGTCCCCATCCCTGGAGGGGTTTGCAAGGTGTGGAGATGTGCTGAGGGACAGGGGTTAGTGGTGCCCCGGCAGTGCTGGGGGAATGGTTGGACTTGATGAGCTTAAAGGTCTCTTCCAACCTAAATGATTCTACGATTTTCTACCTTATATGAAGTGAGTCAAGAGAAACAAACTGCCTGCACACATTCATACAGCAGTGTGCTTGTGACTCCCATGCATCTGGTTCCTCCATGGAGAGAAACCCTGTCTCCAAGGAGCAAATCACGAGTGTGCACACACTACAGCTTACCTTTTTGTCCATGCACAGTTCTGCAATCAGCTGGGACAGGAGGTTATCTAAAGCTCCTTTATCTTTCTCATCATCCCCATCTAGGTCCGTTGTGAGCATCAGAATAACCTGGGAATAGAAGGCAGAGAATTAACAGAAGGCAGGTTCCATGTTTTCAAGATAAATACAGATTATCTTTCACAATTTATCTTGATTAATCTATTTTCTTTCCCAAATTCTGCCTGTGCCATCACATCCTAATATGAATATTCAATATAAACCCAAGAGACCCTCCCAAATACATCAGAGTTGAAGGATTTTGGTCCTTTGGCTCATGAGCCAACTGTAACCTTGTGAGAAAGGGTGCAGGTCTAGCAACAACCTATGGGTATGGAATGCTGTGCATTGGAGATGGACTCTCACACTGTGACCAGGCAGGAAAGAGAAAGAGAAGAGTGTGTGCAGATAGAAACCCAGCAGCAGGAGCAGTGATTGTTTGATTAAGGCTTAACCCTGAGCCCTCCTCACTCACCTGCATGTAAGGAATGGCCCTGACTCCTCCAACATTCCTCAGCTGAGGCAAGTTTTGCAGCAGCCTCTCCAGCAACATCAGCCGGACCATGTGCAGCCTGGGAAGCCAGAAGATCAGACATGAAGCACTTCAGACACATGACAAGAAACCTCCCACCCAGCAGGATCACTGCAGAGCACTGCAATCCACCACAGAAGTTCCCAAAGTCACCAAATCCACACTGACAGGAGTGGACTCCCTCAGGCTTTGCAGCCAAAGATGCAGAGCAATCCTAATGTGGTCTGCACACATCTTTAGGACTGATTTGTAAGGACACAGGACACAGCTACTCCCTTCAGAACCACCCTGCCTACCACAGCCACCTGCAGAATGCAACTGTCAGAACCAGACACTACAAATCAGCTCCAGACTGAACTGCAGAAGTGACTGAACATCTGTTCCCACAGCACAAGAACCTACAGATCCTTCCCAAAGTGCTCAGCACTCTTGCATGTACTTTTTTTCCCCCAACACTGAACTTCACAAGCTCCCAGGCTGTAGATTTTAGTGATCCCTGTTTCCTAGACTCACACAGGATTTTTTTCATCCCCTCATCCAGGCAGCAGCTTTGTGGGACACACATTAGGTGTGTGTGACCCTGACATGGTGAACACAGAGGGGGCATTCTGCAATCATAATTTGCTCTGTTCTGTGTTTCTGACTTCCAATTTTCATCACCCAGAGTCCCAAACCCTACTGCAGAAATTCCAGCACTTGTAGTCCACTCCTCCACAACAACACTGCAGATGAGATGAGCTGTTCCTGAAGAGGAAAACAAAGGTCCTTGCCTGTTGCTGGTGTGGACATCTCCTTCTGCCTCCCCTTCCCCTTCTGAACCATCTCCCTCTTGCTGGCCTGTGGTAGTGCTGATGGCCCCTGTGCTGGAGCTGACACTGCCTGGTCCAGCAGGGTGGCCCTCAGCTGTCGTGTCCCCATAGGCACTGCTACGGCCAGACACTGAAAAAGGAAAAGAAAAAGAAGAGAAAGACAATGTCAGCACCACTGGACACACATCTTGCCTGCTTCAGATGAACTACACCTGGGGATTATGGTTCTAAGGAGATGGTGTCTTTGGTTATCTGCATAAAGCTAGAGGAGAGTCATTCCTACAGACCCAGCTTAACACCCCCAGCATTGTTTTGGTCACCAGCCTCATCTTTGTGCTCCAAAGTGAATTGGTTCTACAGCAGTGATTTAAACTGAGTCAGAGGAGAAATACCGGCAGTGCAGGCACAATTTTTCTTATCAAAGTCTGTGATAATTTTACCTGGGTGTCAGTCCCAAGCAAAAAAGAGAAATTAATTCTATCCCATCCAAACTTATCCAGTAATATAGTGAATTCTTTCAGTCTGACCACTGCATTCTGTTATTACAGGCCAGCAAAAACAAGTGCAGGTTCCACATTTCTAGAGAGCTACAAAAAGTGATCAAAGATCCAGCCTGTGTGGCACTTTGGCAGCAACCATCAAATGACACCTGGCATCATAGAACCATAGACTGGTTTGGGGTGGAAGGGACCTTCAAGATCATCTAGTTCCAGCCTCCCTGCCGTGGGCAGGGACACCTCCCACTAGACCAGGTTGCTCCAAGCCCCATCCAACCTGGTCTTGAACACTTCCAGGGATGGAGCATCCACAGCTTCCCTGGGCAACCTGTTCACCACTCTCAGAGTGAAGAACTTCCTAATTTCTAATCTAAATCTCCCCTTTTCCAGTTTGAAGCCACCACCCCTCATCATTGATCTGGTGGACAGCAGGGTGACCACGAGCCAGCAATGGGACCTTGTGGCCAAGAAGGCCAAGGGCATCTTGGGCTGGATCNACTGTGATCTGGGCTTACCCACCTCTTCTCACCCTGGTAAAGTCCTGTTTAGAGCAGAAACCAGACCCTGGAGCAGCACTGGATACTCACCACTGTGCTCCCCAGCCACGGAGTCCACGGCGCTGCCGCCGCTCTCGGAGCCCACGCTGCCCCCGTGCTCCGCAGGCGACGTCCGCAGGGTCGAGCCGTCGGTCGCAGCCGTGCTGCCTTCGTCGTCAGAGGCTGGAGCTAAGAGGATGAAGAGAGCTGTTACAAGTAAAAACACTGCCTGGGTAGGACTTCAAAAGATGCACATGCTACCAAAGAAAAGCCACAAATATCTGGCTTTGGTTTTGGTGTTAATTTTCAACTACAAATCAAAAGGGATCTTAGAAGTGTCCTTGAGTACGTTTAAGGCTGCAAAAAGCAGTAGAGGGGATACCCTGAGAAGGAAACCTTCTCATCAAACAGATAATCATGCAAGACAGTTGAAGAATAATGCTTGGTTGTTTATAAATGCGAAGGAAATATAGGATACGGGTTATTTTGTCTGATTTGTTTTGAGGAGAGGAAATAACTTCCTCAGAATCCTACGAGGAGAGTCCATCAAAGCAGGAAATGGCCATAAATATGCTACTAAAAATACATGAAGTCAACAGTAATAATTGGTTCAAAACCAGACTTACAAACAAATCTCAAACCATTATTTAGGTCAAAATCAATAAAGTTTGATTCCTCGCAGTGAACAGTTACCTGATGCTGTTGTATCTGAGAGGGTTCCAGCATCAAGAGAAGAAGAGCTGGGTGCTTGGCCAGACAGTCCTAAGCTCTGAAGTCCAAGTGCACTACTGCTGCTCCCTGCAAGAGGAAAACACACTGTAAGTATCTTTCTATGACAGAATTATGTTAATTCTGGCCTCCTCTATCTCATAAATTTCTGTTTTCTAAATTTTTATTTCATACTTCTATTGTCTTTGCTTTGGTGGTGGTGCCATCAACAGCTTCTGCTCTTTTTCTTTCCCAGTTTCCTCATATTCTATTCACCTTTCTGATGGCCAATAACACCTACATCTTACCTTGCTGGTCTTGCTGCAGGCTCAGGGCAATAGCTAATTCCACCATTGTTTCATCATCTGCATCTGGAGGAATATCCAGCATAGGAGGGAATCCCTCTGCTCCAGCCAGAAGAGCCTCCAAGGGAGAAGGGTTCCCATTATTCACATTTTCAGAGGTCTCCAGAACCATAGATTCAGACTGTGGAAATAGGGAGAGCTTTCACCAAGCTAACAGAGCACTACAAACTGATTCATTGAACTAAATTAAACTCAAATATCTAACAAACCTAAAAGGCTGCAGAGAGCAGCTCTCTGGACTTACCACCATCTCGAAGTCCCCGTGGTCAACCTCACTCTGCTCCTGGCTTTCCTGTCGGATGTGTTCACCATTTGCTATCCCAGAGCTCTGCAGCTTGTCTTCTGCATCATCATCATCATCATCGTCCTTATCTCCTGAGGTACAAAGGGTTAATCACAAATGCTCTCTTTCCTGACTTCATCACAAACAAGGTAATTAATGCTGGGGAAAAAAACCCCTAAGCCATCCTCAATTTACCCCCAAGTTGCTAATAGAATCCATGACAACTACAACTGACAGCAATGCTGAAAAAGTATCTCCAGGATGAAGATCCAACAGCCTGCATGCATCTTTATGACTGATTTATAAGGACTTGAAAATATGCACAGAAATACTAACACAGTCCAAGTTACTACCCCAGAGATAAAATAATCAGGCTTCCCTATCATGGAAGGGGAATATCTCAGAGAGATCTCCTCTTTCAATCCCAGAATATCAAAAAAGAGGTGAATGTTTATTAGGAAATTTTAAAAAGGGGGTTTAGATGGCAAGAGAGACAGCAAAAGAAAGGAGAAAGGCTGGGTTTAGGTTTTTTTAGCCCCCTTTTATAAAGCTATTTTATTTTCTTGTCTTTTCTGACCTATCAAGTAGATCAATGCTCATTTGAAAGCAAAGCAAGTGGATCTTGCCTACCCATAGGGGTGTTGCTGCGAGGGGAGGACGGCAAAGTGACGTGTCTCCTCTTGTTCCTGGGTCTCAGCACCCTGATCAAAGCTTGTTTGCAAGAAAAGCTCACTGCAGGATCCTACAGGGTTAACAGTTAGCCATTAAACTTCTGAAGTTTGAAGTGCTCATTCACAGTGTTTGGAAAGATAGCTAAAAATACACTTAGGACTCTCTGATAGCTAAGTTCTGAAGTCCCTGTTGCCCCCAGCAGCCATAAACTGAACTTACTGCTCCATGTGCAGTGCATGACAAGTGTTACTGAAACATGGGGAGAGAGAAATTTCTCCTTCATTCACTTTCAGCTGCATGGTTTTGGCTGCATGCCTCTATTCTGTACCTGGACTATGCACCATCACTCTACCTGTATTTAATTCCCTCATATTATAGAATCACAGAATCATTTCAGTTGGAAAAGATCTTTAAGATTGAGTCCAGTTAACCCAGCACTGCCAGGGCACCACTAACCCCTGGCCCTCAGCACCACATCTCCACAGCTTGCAAACCCCTCCAGGGATGGGGACTTCACCACTGCCCTGCCCAGCCTGGCACAGCCCTGAACAACCCTTGTGGGGAAGGAATTTTCTCCTCATACCCAACCTAAACTCGCCCTGGTGCAGTGTTAGAGGCTGAAGCAGAGCAGAACAAGTACATACTGGGCAAAGCAACATCTGCATGTAGATCTTGGATGCTGTGTGGATACAATCCAGCTCACACGTGCAGTACCCATGGATGATATCCACCAAAGCATTGACTGTGGCTTCAACATGAGTGAGACCTAAGGAGGAATAAAAGTATGACTGTAACTGACTATCTGACTGTAACTTCAGCACGTAGAGCAAGACACTGCAGGAAGCTTCTTCCATTTGTAGACTTTTAGCACCACAAATATTCTGAAGTTTCAATCCCAAATGAGCTCACACACCAGACTAGTCTGTCTAATGCAACAGTGTGCACACCATTGACCAGCACCACTCAATATCCTCTAACACCACCTGTGAAGTCAAATGGGAATAAATCAATCAATCATCAGTCCCTTTTTACTAGCACAGTATCTGAACACAAGCATTAGAGCAGAATTTGCAGGTACACCTTAGAAAGCAGGCTCTGCATCATCAGCATCTTAAACCTAGCTTGGAATAAGTAGTTTTATATTTACAAGCTTAAAATAGGCTCCTTCAAAACACAGAAGGGAAGCACCAGCACACCTGGCAGGCAGGCAGGGGCAAGGAAGGCGTTCTTGGGCTTTGATGCGTGGAGCTTCCAGAAGTGGTTAACCAGCTGGGTGATAAATGTGCAGCCATCTCCCTCCACTTGCTTCTGGGCCTCTTGGCCTTCTTCAGTCTCTGTAGATTGAAAAACAGTTGTCAGATGTACAGGGGAAAGCAGTAACAAGCAGGGTAATGCAGCATTTAGTTGAAAGGGATTTTTTTAGAGGCTCTGATGTCCTCATTACAAGGACTATCACACCCCTAACATGTCAAATACAGCCCCTGTCACACCAAACAAGGTACCCCAAGAATTCTTCAATTATCACAAGAGAAAAGTAGAGACTCATCCACCTGTTTCCAGCTGTGGCAGCTTTGATTCTGTGTAGTGGACCAGATTGTTGGGTCTCATGATAGCAATGGATCGAGCAGTGATGACCAGCCTCTGAAACACTTCAGGATCAAGGTCCTTCCCTTCTTTGGTGGAGGAACTCAAATACTGAATGGCTTTACTTAGCAGAGCTTGATCCTGTAAAGTGAGAGAGAACATAGGCAAAGAAAAACAACAGAGCAGCACAGCAAAGCAACAGAAATACAACTGCAGGACAGGTCCTGGGGAAATTTGGCACTTGCTGCTTTCAATCTTGGCCAAAGGCATCTCGGAAGGACAACTAATGTTAAAAAGACATCCTGTAACAGGAGAAATTTGGGTCAAGAATTGATTTTGACATTTCCTTCCCCTCAGGCTTAAATACAGATGGAAAGAGCAGTGTATGAACACTCAAGTGGCCAGCAAAGGTTATGTGCAGGCATCTGTGCACTTACTGCAATTATGTCAGCACCAAGGCTAACCACGACTTACCCAAGGGTTTTCTTATCACCAGAGCTACAAAGTCTGCAAATAAACTTCATGTGTTTCAAGATCCTGATTTCTTTAGATTAACTGACATTATTTCCCCCCAGAGTCTTCAAAAAGCACTTTATGTAGCCAAGTTGTGGTGAAACACAAAAGCCAGCAAGGCAGGCAGCAGCACCTACAGGAATATCAGCCAGCAGGTCTACACTGCATGGAGAAAGGGCCTTCTAGGAGCATGTTGCACCTCAACCATGAGCTGGCAGGTCCCAGGAGACACTGAAACCCCTGCAGGGTGTTACCTTGTGGTTATGGTACGCCGAGCGGCTGGTGTGCAAGCTGGCCAAGAGGCTCTTGGTTTGCTGCTGGACACTGGAAGGAGCTGGCATGGACAGCAGCATAGTAGCCAGTTCCTGAGCTGCCACCTTATTCTTCTCCTGCTCCCAAGAAGAGACAAACCCCCCGCATTGTTCAGTAATCATTGGGGTGATGCACGAGTGATTTCTCAGCATACCTGCAGCTCCCTCCCCTCCTTGCACTGTGCATGCAGGTTCCTGCCTCCCTGCAGTACCATTTTTGATGGGTGCCTCCATGTATTATTTGACATTTAAAGAACATTTCCCGTGTCTACACAAGAAAGGTCCTTTGGAGATTTATGGGCTGCTTCTTACCCTGCTGTTTTTGTAAACGAGGTCACTCCACAGCACAAAAATCCCACCAGCAATGAATGCAAATGCCAATTGTCATTCTAAACTAGTTTCAGATGCTTTTGGCTAAGTCAACTTTCAGATCAGCCTGTGAGCAAAGCGGATGCGGCTCTCCTCCCTATCAGGCCCCCGGGGCTGCAGGAGGTGCTGCTGATCTTGCCCCTCCTCCCCCATCTCGGAAAGCTCCAGAATGTATTCAGAAAGTTACTTGCCTTCTCGTTGACTGGTCCTACAGCAAAGCAGCTTTCCAGCGCTTCTAAAGAACTCACTACTAGCCTGGAGGGAGAAAGGAAAGCAGGCTTGAGTACAGCAACCCTTCTCTCTCCTTAGCACTTTGCTTTATGCGGGGCTACAGTCATGAGTAGCTCAGAGACAGCTAACGAATGCCAAGTACAAAATCAAAGCATGATAAAACCTGCCACAGGCACCATGCATATCATTTCATTGTGTTACAGACCAGAGTTAAACCTGGCTCACGCTCACAGACAAACTTAGGACTGCTTTAATAATCCACAGCTGAAAGACAGGGGCTTTTCTCTACCAAAGAGGATAAAACATTTCCTCACGCAGCCTGCAGCAGGGATAACTTGGATTGTCTTGACAGTACCAATTCACCATGGCCCACAGACGTACATATGACTGCAGATCAAGGCTTGGTGTGACACATGGGAAAAAGCGGAACCGACTTTTCTTAGGGAGCAAGATTCTACTCGCTTGCTGCTTTCACACAGGTTGCTTTTGCCAATCTGGGAGTTTCAGCACCAAAATATTCCAGAGGAAAATTAACTCCGAGCACTGGGCACGACCCAAGCGAGAGGGGAGAGGCCCAAAGTTTTGGCAGTGCCAAGGCAGGCTAGTAAAATGCTTGCCCCAAGGGAAAAAAACCTTATTTAGGACTTGCAGCAAAGTGCTGAATCCCGCTTCATGCCTGGGGGTAGAGCTACCTGAAATGCCATCTGACACACCAGAAGGAGCAGTGCAAGAATACAGGGGAAAGGAGGGAAGAGAGAGCATTAAGGGGGGAGAGAACAGTGTAGGATTGGATACGAGGCAGAAGAAACAATTGTCACCACAGCCACCCTCCATGAAGCTCGTGGGGGAATCTGAGCGGGATAAAGAGACGCCAGGAGGGAACAAAGTGAGAAGAGGAGCCTCAAACAAGCAACAGTTACGCTCTGTACAGCAGAGATCTGCAAACCACCTCCTCTTTACATTGCTCTAACCCATCTGCCATGCAATGACAGGAATGTAAAGAAGCAAATGTCACTAAAACGAAAAAGAAACAGTCAACAAAAGCCACAGCATGTGCTCTGTCTCTCTGACACACACCCACTCGTGCAGAGAAAAGGATGGCATACTAACCGGTCCAGGGTGGTTAGGGACTCAGTGTCAGAACTTTGGGGGAGCAAAGAAAAAGGAAGAAAAAAAAAAAAAAAATAAAAAAAATAAAAATGTGTAAAAGCTCACAGAAAAACTCCCTACAACACATTCTAAGCAGAAGGCAAATTAAATGGGGAAATCAGGAAGCTGGAGAGCACTGTATACAGTAAATCTAAGCAGGGTGCTTTCTACCTGGGCAGCAGACAACTGGCCTAAGAGCAAAACACACACAGGAGATCCAGGGCACCTAGCACAGAGAAGCCAAGCACGTTACTGAGAGCACCACTGAGGGTTAAATCTGAAGTGCAGACACCCAACTCCTGACAGGAAAGCTGCCTCCTGCCTGCCCTTAGTTGTTCCTACCCAAGAGCCCTTGACAAGGTAGCCACGCTGTGTTCTGTAACACGTAAGTGAAAATAACAAGAATAATTTCCTTGGTTCTGAGGTTTTAGACTGGAAAACCAGAAAGCGTGTCTGTGCAGACAGGGACATCTGGTGGAGATGCCACAGCAGAGGAGGGAGTGAAAGAGAAAATAAGCACAGGAGAAAATCCCGTGAACTATTAGACAAAATATTAAAGGATGGTCAAGCTGGTCCTTCAACTGGTTGTGACTGTCACCTCAAGCCCTGAACCTTTACCTGAGGATTTCAGTAATTCAAGCCCTGAACATTTACCTGAGGATTTCAGTAAGACAAAATTAACCATCACTGACTCACAGTCAAGCAGCATATCCCTCAAAACACTCATTTTTTAGCAATGCTAGTGCCTCTTTGATCTGTTTCTCTCCTTGCTAGCTTGCCAGCTTTTCTACAACCTTTATGCTACAGACTGTATGAGCTCAGAGAAAGAACATGAGGTGGATATAAAACCAAAAAAGGTCTCTTTCTTCTGCTAAATACACACCCAGTTCACCACTGTGGTTTGACTCTCAATAATATAGAGAAAAAAACCCCAACACTTTCTCCACCACAGTAGTGAAACCTGAGACATACATGCTACAAGTTGGTGGGAACCAGTGGCCTAAAGCAAAGGAACACACAAAGCCCTCCTCAAAACTGAACTCATCAGAACAGCCTGACCTTTGTGAGCTTTAAAGGGCCAGCCTGAAATGAGAAAATGTACCAAGAAAGCAGAAATCTCTTTTAGCTCTTCACAACTGCTGCTACAAATGAACTTAGCAACACGAAGCACGCACACAGATCTACCCATCAGCTCCACCAGGTCAAGAGTGAGCACAAAGCCCTCCTTAGATAATCACTGACTGTTCAGTTGTTTAGTGTGGCAGTGAGAAAACCTCACTAACTCCTGCCAGTTCTCCCAGTTAAAGGCACACAAGCAACCCTAGGCCCCCTCTACAACAACCACCCATTTTCAGGGGCAATAAAAGCCAGGCTGCAGCAATACCTCTCCAGGACAGTCCCACTGGCAGCAGCAGGGGTGGCTGACTCCGTGTCTCCAGTGCCATTCCCTTGATTCAGGTTGGGGGGACACACGTTGCTCACAGAAGCAGAGGGGAAATCCTCAGGGGGCTCATCAGGCCACCCAAACTGCTCTTTGGTTTTGCCATAGATTTTGATGGAATCCATCATCGTGACTCCAGCAGGATCCACAGAAGCCCCAACTGCAGTGATGAGAGAAATGTCTTAAAAACTAACAAAACAGCTTCTTCTCAATTCAACAAGCACAGCTTCTTAAATCAGGATAGCAATTATGTCACATCATTAATGTACATCCACTTTGTCTCATCCCCTTTTCAAGGCCACCTTCCTTCTCTATCACCTCAACACAAAATTATTGAGCTGGGCTGAGCTGCTTCACATTCACCCACTGCACAATATTCACCCACTGGAACATCTCCCTGGTGAGGAAAGGCTGAGGGAGCTGGGGCTCTTGAGCTTGGAGAAGAGGAGACTGAGGGGGGACCTCATGAATGGTTATAAATATGTAAAGGGAGAGTGTCAGGAGGATGGAGCCAGGCTCTGCTCAGGGACAGCCAGTGATAGGACAAGGGGCAACGGGTGCAAGCTGGACCAGAGGAGGTTCCACATCAATAGGAGAAGAAACTTCTTCCTGGTGAGGGTGCCAGACCCTGGCCCAGGCTGCCCAGGGAGGATGTGGAGTCTCCTTCTCTGGAGACATTCAAAACCCCCCTGGCCATGTTCCTGTGTGACCTGCTCTGGGTGCTCCTGCTCTGGCAGGGGGGTTGGACTGGATGATCTTTGGAGGTCCCTTCCAACCCCTGACATTCTGTGATTCTGTGTACAGCAACAAACTGTGCCTTAAACAAAGTTATTAAACATCCAGGATCCATCCTTCAAATTGTTTCTGTTGCCAGGTCAAATGAATAGATCATGGAAACCCTCCCTAGCACGAGGTGTGTGGAAACCCTCCTGACCACCAGGTGAAGCACGGTAGCTTCAACCCACCCAAGCAAAACCAACAGGGTAGACAAAGCAAACAATGAACAAGGACATACTGAAGATGGTCAGTTTTTTGTCAGCCTGCAGGGCCTCCTCACGAGTGAAAGGGAAGTCAAACCAACGGGCCCTGGTCATGTTGAGCTGCATGGTGCGGCCAAAGATCTCCAGGTAGGAGGGCGCCCGCTCGATGGCCTGTGTGCCGATCTGGATCCGCATGCCCGTCATCACCATCGTGCTGTTGTTGTTGGTCACCTCGATGGTGAAACCCCCAGGCTGCACAAGACAAAGCACAGCTCAGAAAGAAGTCAACAACTCACTCCCAAGCTGTTGGAATGGGTCCAGAGGAGAGCTACAGAGATGATTAGAGGGCTGGAGCACCTCTCCTATGATGATAGGTTGAGAAAATTGGGGCTGTTCGGTCTGGAGAAGACAAGGCTCCAGGGGGACCTTATAGTGCCCTTCCAATACCTGAAAGGGGTCTATAAGAAGGCAGGGAAAGAACTGTTCATGAGGGTTTGCATTGACAGGACAAGGGGTAATGGTTTTAAGCTAGAAAAGGGTAGATTTAGGTTGGATGTTAGAAAAAAGTTCTTTAATATGAGAGTGATTGATCACTGGCACAGGTTGCCCAGAGAGGTGGTGGAGGCCCCATCCCTGGAGACATTCAAGGTCAGGCTTGATGGGTTTCTGAGTAACTTAACCTAGTTAAAGATGTCCCTGCTTATTGTAGGGGGATTGGAGTAAATGACCTTTGGAGATCCCTTCCAACCCAACCCATTCTATGATTCTAAGCTGAGAAGCTGAAGTCTATACATGGGTGCCTCCACTGTTTGTCTGACAGTGCAGGGTCAGTTGAAGAGAGCAGAACTCTAAGAAAAGGCCTGCTGTCAATCCAACAATAATAAATAATAATAATAATAAAAAAATAACATCACCTAGAAGCCCCACAGAACCCCCAGGCTGCCCCACTCACCTTGGTGTTGGCCACATACATGCCAGTGGAGTTGAGCCGGTGCTTTATCTGCTGAGCATTGTAAACCTGCAGCAGATCATTGCCCCCAAACTCCACGTCTGTGAGTTGCTGGTTGTGTTCAAAGAAGTCAATAGGGAAGTTCACTTGGCTGGACGTGCGGGTTGCTAGAGGAGAAGAGAGAGATGTTCTAAAGAGGCAAAGCTCTGGCACAACCTGTGTGAGACAGGCAGCCATGTGGGGTTTGTATTTTTATATACACCTATGGAAACATTCCACCCAGGCTTAGCCAGTACTTAGTGCTGAGCTTAACTGGTAATTCCCAGAAGTGAACACCTTAACGTATGATGTTGACCAACCTTTGCACCAACATTTGCCAGCACCAGCTCACCCAAGACATGTATGAAAGTCCCTTACTGATAGCAGCTGCCTTGCGCTTGCGAACTGGCTTCATGATGCTGATGACACTGCTTGGCTGCAGAGAGGGCTGGAGCCAGTACGAGGTGTTCTCCACGTTGGCCATGTAGATCCTCAGGCTGCCATCTTCACACAGGAGGATCATCGTGGTCCTCTGCTGCTCGTTGCAGGCTGTGTGACGGATGGCCACCATGTCCTGGATCTGCAAGGGCAAGCAAGGCAAGTCAAGGAATGCAGCTGGCAACTGCTGCTTGAAGAAACAAACTCTGTGCGTTAGAAAAGCTGCAAAGGCTGAAGATCTTGTGGGTGGAACAAGAAACCACATTTTAAGGCCCAAAAATACAGGGAACGACGACTAACCTTGGCTTTGGCTGGCAAGGTTTTAATCTCCTGGATGAGAAAGGTGTCTGGCTTCACCATCACCACCAGTGGGACACCTGTGGTTTGTTGAACACAGCACACCAAGCCAGGATGGTTCATCACCTCAGACCACTGACACAGTGCTGGTGAAGTCTTACTCCCACCATTTGAACTGCAAGAAATTAAGGGCAGAATGACATTAATTTAAAAAGCAACACAAGTGACACCACAGTAAATTCACCACTATTCAAATTAGATAAAGCTTTGTGGGAATCCAAATCACTGTTACTGAGCAGCCAGGAACATCAGTGCTTTGTTTACAGGTGGGAAACCTGAGAGTGGGCAGAAGGCTCAAGCATCCCACTTCACAGCCCTGACAACTCCAGGAAAGACACTCACTTAGCAGCAGTTTATTCTCAAACCCAAGAAATTCACTTTAAAATGGTTTTCAGCAATCTTTTCATCTGAGCAGTTCCACACTGCAACACACCCAGCAGCACTAAGCAAAGGCCAGTGCAGGAGGATCTGGGTGACTCTGCTTACTGGGGAAGAAAAAAAAGCTGCAAAAAGACTAAACCAAACTCAACTGGGGCTAGAGAGCTCTTGGAACCTCCTCCACAGAGCCTACTCACAGCGGTGGCTTTGTGTCAGGCTAGGGAAGAGTCTGTGGCCTAAATGCCCAGCTCTGCTTGTCACAACAGATGATAAAACAGCTTTTTTCTTGCCACATTCATAGCATAAGAGATTGGTTTCCCTCAAGGGAGTCTGAAAATAAGCCTTAATATGCACAAGACACAAGGTCCACTGCAGCACTGGTGCTGAAAGGAAACAAAGGCTCCCTGCTGGGTGGGTAATCCCATCGGTTCCAGCCACTGCACCAGCTCCACGCTGTGCAGCAGGGCTGCTCTGCAGCCACCTTTCTGCTCTGAAATCCCAGTGGGAAGAACAAAATGCACGTGTACCCCAGTGCCAGAACAGCCAGCCCTGGTTTGGAATCGTTCTGCAATCAGGGCAGGAGCACCTTGAGAAGTGGCAAGAAATCATCAGTCAAAAAGGGGATCTTCACCACAAGCTCTGGCCATTCAGAGCTGTGATGTTGAAAGTAATTAGTAATACTTATTAATAATAAACAGAAATGAACAGTCCAGGGGAGTCTTCCCCAGGAGCCTCACCTCTTTATGTTAATTGGGAACAGCCGCTGCACTTCCAGATTGGCCCTGCTGATGGTGGCTGCAAAGGATTTGCCTTGACAGTAGCTGAAGAACAACATCTGGAGAACATGGGAGTAATACACGGACACCCCACCTCCTGCCACCTGCCCATTACTGTCCTGTGGGATTGAGAGAAACAGCAGCATTTAACATAAACACACAACCTGGATGGATGGACCACGGCCAATGGGATGAGGTTCAACAAGGTCAAGGGTTGGGTCCTGCACTTGGGTAATAACAACCCCCTGAACGCCCCAGGCTGGGGGAAGAGCAGCTGGAAAGTGCCTGGTGGAAAAGGACCTGGGGGTGCTGGTTGACAGGAAGCTGAAGATGAGCCAGAGTGTGCCCAGGTGGCCAAGAAGCCACCAGCATCCTGGCTTGTGTCAGTACTGGTGTGGGCAGCAGGACTAGGGCAGGGATTGTCCCCCTGCACTGGGCAGACCTCCCCTCAAATCCTGGGGTCAGGTTTGGGCCCCTCACTCCAAGAAGGACCTTGAGGGGCTGGAGCGTGTCCAGAGAAGGGCAACGACGCTGGGGAAAGGTCTAGAGCAGGAGTGGGGTGAGGAGCAGCTGAGGGAGCTGGGGGGGTTGAGCCTGGAGCAAAGGAGGCTCAGGGGAGACCTTCTGGCTCTGGACAAATGCCTGCAAGGAGGTTGGAGCCAGGTGGGGTCGGGCTCTTCTCCCAAGGAACAAGGGACAGGACAAGAGTTGCACTAGAGGAGGTTTAGGTTGGACATGAGGAGAAATGTCTTCCCCACAAGGGTTGTAAAGGGCTGTGCCAGGCTGCCCAGGGCAGTGGTGGATTTATCACCCCTGGAGGAACTGAAAAGCCACGTAGATGTTGCACTGAGGGACATGGTTTAGTGGTGCCCTGGCAGTGATGGGTTAATGGTTGGACTTGATGATCTTGAAGATCTCTTCCAACCAGAATGGTTCTATGATTCTCAAAAACACCATCAGGCTTTTAAATTTCTCATGAAGGAATTATTCCAAAAGCCTCTTATGCATCCCCTCCCTATCAGTGAGACAACACAGCCCTAAACAACAATTTTCTAGCTGAACTCCTTGGTGAACTCATCCATCAGCTACTTCAAAGGCTTTTGAAGGGGAGAGTGACACCACACACCTGTAGGCTGCAGGTAGTGCCCTCAGCTCTGGTGTCTGTGTGCTTGAATATTGTATGACAATCTCACATGGAGCACTCCCCATGTTCCCAGCTCATAAAAGAGCTTTCCTGAGGGCCACCTTCTCATCTCTTCCCCTATTTTGGAGCAGGCTTAGATGAAAACACTGACTGAAAGGTGGAGAGATCTTAAAAGACTCCAGAGCTGGTACTGACCAGGGACAGGCTCACTCCAGCCCTGCAGCCCCAGCAATGGTCAGGAGTGTTATCCATTCTGTCACTGCACCTTTGGAGCACCTCACTCAGTGAACAGCACTGCTCTGAAGCCATCTCCCTGCTGAGAAATCCTGCTGGGCATGACTTCAGAGCCAGCCATGGAAAACATCCTTCATTTTCTAGATGAAAGGACCAAGGGGTTTAATTTCACCCCCATCTCATTTCACTGCAAGGTGATTTCTCTCTTTAGAGGAATGTCAAACTCATTGATCTACATCTGGGGGCTTAAAAGAGGTAGGGAAGGGAGAAAAAGTTAAAAAAGGAACTTCTGCCTTCAAATGTAAGAGACAAAAGAGAGAGAGCCACTGCAGCCATGATACAAGAAAGGGAAGTAACAGGTACCTTCAGGTCCTCATGGTTGACTTCAAGCACATTGGTGACATAGAATGGTCCATGCTGGGCACTGCTGGCCTCCTCCATGAGCTGTGTGTAGATGTAGCCAGCAGAGGACATGATCACAATTATGTTCTTCCCTTCCTCGTTGAAGAGGAAAGTGACATCCCTGATTTTGGAACTCGGCAGGAGGAAATAGAAAGTTGGACTCAAGGCATCTACAGAGAGATCATAGATCTGTGGGGAGAAGCAAGGAAATAATTAACTATTACAACACAAAGCAGAACAAGTGGATAGGAGCTGAGAACTGTTACAGTTCATTTTTTTGCTCTTTGGGTTCTTTGGTTTTGCTTTTTCTTATGACCACAGTAGGGAAACACCACCAATTTATATTTCCTATTTATTTCTAAGCATATTATCATATTCTCCTACATGCATCTCCACAAATATCAGACTCCACTGCCTGAAAGAAGACCTATCACCACTGCCTCCTGAGCAAACGTACCTTCACAAAGTCTGCAGTCACAATAGCAAGCTCTGTCTGAGATCCTGGCAGCCACACAGCCTTGATGATGAAATTTCCAGTGGCTAGTTGGGGATGAAGTACCAAGTGATCAGACACTGACCCCGAGCTGCTGAACGTTAACACGTGGCAGTCCTGGAGTAATAAAAAAAATTGGCCAAATATTAGAATAAAATGTTTATGAACATTTCAAGCCAAGAATGGGGTTAAAAAGCAGCATTCCTCTTAGTGCCAATAATGATTCATTGAGGAAGAACCTAAAATTCCTGCATTTCAGATGAATGACATGAAAGTTTGTAAAGAAAAAAAACCACAACTACACAGAGTTGTTTCTTAGCTAAGTAAGATTTGTGGATTCTGCACTGTGAAAGCAGAATTGAAATCTGGGAGAACACAAAAAAGAGGAGTCCTTGCAACACTAGTTGTTACAGACTAGTTCTACCACACTAAATTTCATGTGACTAAACCTTGACTCCCACCTCAAAGCAAATACAATAAGCAGCACTATTTTGAGGTGCTGCCTCATTTATTATATTATTCATATAGGTCCTACTTCTTTTACTTCATTTATCTAGCAGGAAAGTGATTCATGAGCTAAAATTAGTGCCAGACCTTTGGAGCCAGCTCTGTGCTAGCTCCTCAGAGTTGAAGAACATAGAGCTGGATTGGAGCTGATCTTCCCTGCCTAGACAAGAGTTTGTGGGGCACCTACCTTCAGCCCACACACGGCCAGGTAGTCCTCCTTGCAGGGATTCCCAGTGAGGCTCAGGACTGTAAAGGGAACGGGTGCTGATGCGAGGCGAGTGAGGGTCAATTTTCTTTTGCTGGAGTCTGCCTGTTTCAGCAATGCTGAGAGCTGCAGGACTGTGATCTGCAGAGCAAAAGGAACCCAAGTTACCCAGCCTTGCAAGTGAGAGGAAAAAGGCATTTTGAGCTCAGCTCTGACTGTGTCCCTGAGGTTTTCACTGGTTCTGCTGCCAGAACTCTTTCAAGAATGAAAGGTTTTTCCAAGCTGTGCAACACTTTACAGAAGAGCCAGATCTCAGGACAGGCAGAACAAATCATATTCTGCTTGTTTGGTGCTCCAAGGCTGCTTCATTTTCCTTCACAGCACCCTACAGAGCTAGAGAACTCACCTTGCCCTTCTCGTGGCTCACAGCCAGGTGCTGCCGACGTCCATGTGGGGAGGAGAGGACACACATGGCCACCCTCCTGAGCACGTGGGCACTGATCAGCTGCCGGATGGTCTGGCCCTGGTCACCACTGTAGTTCATCCTCACGTTCTCAAAGGCACCTTCCTGAGAGCCCAGAGTTGGGACCTGAGTCATTAGTAAAAGCATAAACAAGTGTATGACTGGATTTTTTCTCTTTCAAAGTGATCCCACCTACCCAGCAGCTCATCACTCCTGTAGTACCATACCATCAGCTGGTCTGTCATTTCTACTGACTTGTCCAAGGTATGGAGCTCATTGAGAGCCTGCTGTGCTCGGCTGCTGCTGCCCATGGCTGAGGCTTGCTGGAAGTTTATCTGAATGGCATCCATCAGGAAGTTCAGCATCTCCAGCACCAGAGGTGCAAAGGAGAAGTTGGCCTACAAGAAAAAAAAGTAAGTGAGGCACAAGATGCTCCTCCTGGGAGTCTTCACAAAAGCTGCATGTCTACTGCTTTTAAAAGCCTGACATCACTGTATCACCTTCTTATCAGAAAGAAGAGCATAAAAATTAAGCCACTTGGCTGATGACCAACACAATCCTCACCACAAACCATCTTCTAACTGAGCTGCTGCTCATACCTGGGATTGCAATTCCTCTCGACAGCCCTCCACATTTCTACACAGGCTGCTCTTCTTGGGTTTTTCCTCATCAGGGCCCTTGCCCTCGCTGATGGTGACCTTGGCTTTCTCTGCAGGGGAGGTGCTGGCGTGGCGAATGACGCTCTCGGGCACCCTGGGCTCGCTCTGGAAGGCAGATTCCTTCATGGTAGAGCTCATACCACTGCTGGGAGTTCTCTTCACCAGAGCCTGGGAATGACACAGTAATGCTGAAAGACTCAATTTTACCCCTGAAGAAATGAATGCAGACTGTAATAGCAGCAAGATTAATGTAATTAAAAAAAAAAATAAGAGTGCAATTCTCTGAGATTGCAATTTGAAAGGGATAACAGAACAGAATCCTGCAGGCCACTCTCCACCCAAGTGTTAGAAAAACTTTCATATTTAAAATAAAGTTACTTGGTTTGCTGCTAGGGGAAAAGGTGGTATCTGACTGCTTGTAGCTTCAGCTACTTGTAGATTCTGTACAGGCAGGTGGGATCCCAGCAGTCACTAGGACAGAGAGTTGCCAAGGCACTTATTTGATGCAAAAAATAAATCACTAGACAAGCTCTAAAGTGAGGAGGGTTCATTATAAAGCCAAGGCCTTCAAGTCTTAGGACTGTTATACACTCCTATCACTACATAACTCACTGCAGAACAGAAACCTCTGCAAAAAACTTTGAAAACTGAAGAACTGACAGCTTGTTGTGCTGACAAGAAGACATTTACCAGGCAGCTGCCATCCTCCTTGGCTCCACAGTCACAGAAGAACGACCCGTACTTGGCATAGGAAATCTCATGATCCTTGTGACAAACTTTAGCACAAACTGTGCAAACACCAACCCCATCAACCATCTTGCAAGTGTGACAGTGATACCTGCACAAAACAAGGCAGAGGAGTTATAAACACAGCACCTCAGGAAGGCCCCCAGACTGTGTGTGGTTCCTCCTCGGTGGCTGAAAACCTGAGCACAAGCTGGAGATTCTTACCAGTGTTGATTCATGAATTCTTTCTGTGTGATGGTGAAGGTACAGAGTTTATTACAAAGAGAATCTTCATCCTGCAAGGAAAAAAAGTTGTTTTAGAAAGGTGGTGTATGTGCAGCTACAATAAAGGCAGAGAGAATCATAGAATGTTTTAG
>VYZX01000563.1:0-11332 GCA_013401335.1 Brachypteracias leptosomus
CCTCGCTGGGATTTCTGCTGGCTGTGGATCGCTCTGTGGCTGCTACAACTCCACGTGGCTCGAGAGGAATCCAGTGGCATCTGAGGATCGGTGTTGTATATATTTGTATATATACCTTCCCTTGTTACCTCTGTGTATTTCCCTTCCTCTGATATCCCTTTTGTTACTTCCTGTTAAAAGTTGTAATCTTGATTTCCAACTTTGTGTGAGGCCTTTCTTTGTCCCCTGGGAGGGAAGAGGGGAGGGGGAAGAGGGGTGAAACATATTCTGCTCCATGGGGGGTTGCCCTGAGCCTTGAACACTTCCAATGGTGGGGCATCCAGTGTTTCTCTGGACAACCTGTTACAGTCTCATCAAAACATGTAAAAATTATTCCTTATGCCCAATCTAAATCTACTTCCTTTCATTTAAAAACCATTATCCCATGTCCTATCACTACAGGCCCTGGTAAAAATCTTCTTTCCATCTTTCTTGTAAGTCCTCTTTTAAGTATTGAAAGAAAGCGATAATGTCTTCCTGAAGCCTTTCCTTCTCTAGACCAGACAATCCTAATTCTCTCAGCCTTTCTTCAAAGGAGAGGTGTTACAGCCCTCTTATCATTTCTGTGGCCTTTCTCTGGACCTTCTGTAAGAGGTCGACATCTTTCTTGAACTGAGGACCCCAGAATTCAATATATACTTCAAGTGGGGTCTCACAAGAGCAAAGAGGGAGAAACACATCTCTCAAGCTGTTGGCCACACATTTTTTATGAAGTCTATCATATGGTTGACTTTCTGAGCTGTAAAATCTGACTGGGCTGTAAAATTAGTCCCAGATTGGCTTTCTGGGCTGTTCATTTTTGACTTATCAATTTTTTTTGTCCACCAGTATCCCCAGGTATCCTTTTCTGCAGGTCTGATTTCAACTAATTATCACCCAGTCCATACTGATATTGGTGATTGCCCTGATCTGTGTGCAGGACTATGTATTTGGTCTTGTTGAACCTGACAAAATTCACAGACTTGGGGACTACACAGATAAATAAGATATACAGAAATCTATGGGACTGGATAGGATGTATTCGATTGAGAAGAGAAGGCTTAGGAGAGACCTTTTTACCAGGTACCAGTACTTGCAGAGTAGCTACCAAGAGGAAGGGGAGTCCCTTTTGACAAAGAGTCACATGGAAAAAACAAGGGGGAATGAATGCAAGTTGCTCCTGGGGAGATTCTGATTGGAGTCCAGAAGAAAATTTTTCACCATGAGAACAATTAAACATTGGAAGAGTCTCCCAAGGGAAGTGGTGGATTACCCTACGTTGGACAGTTTTAAGACTCAGCTTGACAGGGTGCTGGGACATCTCACGAAAACTAGATAGATTTTTAAAAATTATTATTTACCTTGAAAGGCTGAACCAGATGATCCCTGAAGTCCCTTCCAATCTGGAATTCTACGATTCTATGATTCTATGATTTTGCTAAGGTGGTGAGTTCATTCAATTGAGTGACTGCTCTCAATTTGGAGGGAGGGAAATGTCTCTGATGACTGGAAAACTACCAATGTAATGCCCATCTTTAAAACAGGACAATAGGGAGCATCTACAGGTCAGTGATCCTCACCATAAACTGTGGAAATGTCATAGAGCAAGTCTCCCTGGAAAACATTTCTAACATTTCCAGACACATAAAGAACACATGAAGTACTTGAAGAAAGCTGACAAAGATTGACCAAGGGAAAATCATTCCTGATCAACCTGATTGACTTCTATGACTGCTCTGGTTCTGCAGGTAAACAGAGAGCAGTGTATATGATTTACTTTGATTCTACCAGAGCTTTCCATAATATGTCCAGTTGTCCTGGTTTGAGCTAAATCAGAACTAATTTGTTCAGTGATTTTACTTTTCAGCTAAGTCTCTCCTAAGTAGCTGCACTTTCTAAAGTCAACAGCATATTTTTGCAAACAGTGTCTGCTTCTAGCCGTGGTAATGCTCAATGTTCATAGTTACTCCTAAGGATGGTATGCAGAAAGGCTCTTGCTTATACTTGCTCCTATGCAGACCAAA
This sequence comes from Brachypteracias leptosomus, assembly GCA_013401335.1. Taxonomy (NCBI): domain Eukaryota; kingdom Metazoa; phylum Chordata; class Aves; order Coraciiformes; family Brachypteraciidae; genus Brachypteracias; species Brachypteracias leptosomus. The sequence goes on from VYZX01000563.1 coordinate 2,043, forward strand.
GTCATTGCTAAATCTTGTGTACCACATTGGGGTGTCACAAAGCATGAGGTCACACCTGCAGGGAGAAGCAGAAAGGACAGATGACCCTAAACTGACAATGATGTATTCCATTCCATAGACATCATATTCAATATAAAGCTGAGGGATCCTAAGGGTCAAGCTCTCTTGTTCAATGGCTGGCATCCAAGGAGGACTCCATCCATTCTGCCTTTGATTCATATCCGTGCATTCCTGAATCTAGTTCCAGAATCCAGTTCCTGAATCTGGTTCTTGTCTGCCACTGAGTACAGTTTGGGACTTCCCCATTGCCTGCCCACAACATCAATGCTCATGGTAAGATGATTGACATCTGAGGGGTTGGGTTTGATATTGGGTTTGTATATATTTATATATATTTCATATAATTTTTACTGTTTTCATTAAAGTTGGTTTAATTTTCTTTTCCAACTCATAAGTCTTATTCCCTTTCTCTTCCACTTTGGGAAGGGAGAGGCATTAATAGAGAGCATCTGTTATTCATCTAGTGGCTAGCCTAAGCCTAACCCTTGACACCAGTAGTATCCTTGTAAACTAATTAGGGAAATGTACACTGTGTGTAACTGGATGGACAATTTAGCTCTAAAAGTATTGGTAGTAGTGGCTCAAAGTCCACCTGGTTACCAGTTACAAGAAGCATTCTACAAGGGTCAGTATTGTAGCCTCCATTAACAACATTAATGATAAGATGAAAGATAGGGCTACCAAGCTTATCTATGACATGAAATTGGGTCATATTCTAGAGGGCAGGACTTACATTCAGAAGTATTTTGGTGCACTGAAAGAATGGAACAACAGGAAATTCATTATTTAAACAAAGACAAGTGAAAAACCGGGCACATGACAGATTATCCCCATGCAACAGTGCAGCCTGGGGACAAGCAAACCAAGTATTAATCCTTCAGAAAAAAAGTGAAGGTGGGGAGAGGACTAGTGTACAACAAATTGAATATATGTCAGAAGTACTTCATTAAGGCTAATAGCACTCTGAGCTGTATTACTAAAACTGTAACCAGTAGGTCAAGAGTAGTGATTATTCCCTCTATTCAGGAGTTTATGAAACAGCATCTACATCACTGACTCTTTTCTGCGGACAGGAAAGACAGAGTATATTGGAATAAGCACAGCAGAAGGCCACCAACATGATCAGGGGCTAGACAAGACTACAATGTACAAGGAGAGGCTGAGCTGAATTTGTTCAGCCTGTGGAACAGAAGATGAAGAGGGGACCTAATTCTGTTTTCAGCTACCTAAAGAAAGGTTACTGAGAAACAGAACTATATTCTTTCTAGAGGTGCAGAGAAATAGGATGAGATGCAACACAAAAAGGTTGTCCCACAGGAAATCCTGTTCAGATTTCAGAAAAACATTTTTCACAATGAAGATGATTAAGCATTAGAACAGGTTACCTGTGGAAACTGTGAAATTTCCACCTTGAATCTAACTTTGAAGTTATCTCTGCTTTGAGTGGGAGAGGATAGACCACATAGATTGTTGTGGCAGGTCCTCTATGTAACTGAGTGTTGTGGTTTATAGTTTGAGGAGGGGGAGGGGCAGGTGGAGCAGCTATTGCATTTCTCCTTCCTGCCACACTCTATAAAAGGACACAGGAAGTTCTGCTCACCCCTACCTCGCTGGGATTGCTGCTGGGACTGCACCTCTGGCTACAACTCCACATGGCTTGGGAGGAATCCAGCAACATCCGAGGATTGGTGTTGTATTTATTTGTATAAACATCTTTTTTTGATACTTCTGTATATTCCCCTTCCTTTAATATTTCTTTTGTTGTTCCCTGTTAAAAGTTGTAATCTTGATTTTCCAACTTTGTGTGAGGGCTTTCTTCCTCCCCTGGGAGGGAAGAGGTGGGGGGGAAGAGGGGTGGAACAAATTCTGCTCCGTGGGGGATTCCCCTGAGCCTTAAACAGAGACACTGAGAATTCTGTCTACTATGATGTGAAGACAAATTTAGTAGTGTCCCTCAATGACAAAGTGAACTAGTAATTTAAGAAATAGAAACTTGAAATTAGATAGAAGCATGCTGAAATACATGTCCAGAAATTTGAGTGTTTAATAAAATTTGTTTAGATCTGAAATTGTGAAAATGAACACATAAAAAGAATGACAAAAAATGTATTAATTACATTTTTCTTATCTGTTTTATTTATATTCGGTCAGGAAACAAAGTGAACAAAACCAAAAAACGTTATTCATTTTATCATGCCCATGGTTATATCTAAAGTAGAATATATGAATGTACTGGGTTTTTATAGTACCTTAGTGTATTGGAATACAAAGTGTAGATCTCTGTGGTAATGACCTCGGGATCTAAATGTGTCTATCATACTTCTGCCTCACTTGTTCACAAAGCTTCTGTAGAAAGAATAAAACAATATAGACATATATAAAAAATATTTCACCTAGACCCCAGGTAGCTTTCCCATCTTCAGCCTCAACAGATTCCTATTACTTATAAAGCTCTCACTCCCCAAATTATTGTTCAATGTTTAAATTAGGCACTTTTTAAATCTGTCAACTGTCCTGTGTGCTACCTTCAATCACTGACAGAATGAAGCAATCGAGCAACAGAAAGCTGCTATATATATATGAACATATGCTTCTGTAAATATTTTTCCCTAAATGCCCCTACATGCCTAAGACACCTACTACAACATGCTCACTTATGATCAGAGGATAGAATTTCTATTTTACCTAATACAGAGACCTCTGAGAGTTTTAAGGATGCACATTGGAACTATATTCAAGCTATTTCATGTTAGTAAATTAACTATGTCTCTAAAAAATGTTTACCAATTTTCCAAATTTCAAAAAATATTTCAAATTTTATTCTCTTAGATGGTTGACATTTGGGGGTTGTTATGTTGCTGAAAAAAAAAAAAAGGAAAAACCAAAAATAATAATGAAAAAGCAAACTTATGCTGAAGAACAGCACAGAAAATATAACTTATTGCTTACTAAAATACATGGAATTGACACAATTTATACATGGAGAACTGTTCAGCAATGCCAGTTTCTCAGATCTTTTCAATTTATGTTCCTCTCCTGTAAATCTTCTAAATATATACTTGTTTGCTCTGTCTTACACCATTGGAATCTTCACTGAATATGCAGTGGTTACATGTTTTCTCAAAGATATCTCTTGTGAAATAAAAATATTTGAGTAGTATCTTTCACTAGTTTAGAGTCACTATTATATGCTGCTGTTTTCTTTTGTCTTTGAAACGTTTCTAAAGGTGTTCCTGACAAACCCTGACGATCGAGGAGAAATTTATACGTCCACAGTTTTGTTGTGTCTTGGAGACCTGATGTTATGTCTTTATCTTCACCTTCTGTTTATTTGCATTTCATGAAAAAAATGGTTTATTTTTAATTCTCAACCTTACCTCTTACTGAGATATTGGCATTATTACCATGATAAAGAATCTTTATGCTAGATGAAAAAAAAAATGAAGCTACCTCTTTTTCTTTTTTTTCCTTTTTTTTTTTTAGTAAAATCATTCTGTGATATATATAGAGAGAGACAAATGTGGTCTTTCTTTTTTCTCTCTGTTTTCCTTTTTTCCTTGCCTTCTACCTCTCCCTTCCTTCATTTTTTTTTTTTTTAAATTTCTCTTAAGCATTTTCCTACAATATATATTCTATAATGAACATTTCCAATTGTCTTTGATTTTTACTCCTCCTGGTTCTTTGAGCACACTGGAAAATTTTCGTTTGTTAGCAAATCTACTGCTGAAATTCAGTGCACCTATAGCTGTCTCTTGTTCTTCCTCATTTGACTTTCACTTGCCAGCAATACAGCTTCCAGTTTGTTCCCTGCTGTTTTCCAAAGCCTTTTCCCAGTTCTTTTAGACTAGATTCTGTACTCTCCATCTGATGAAAATGCAATTATTAACATGAAAAGTCAGCATTTGCCATCAGACATCTGTAGAACTAACTAGTTCTAGTTTTCAGCATAGGGATGCACTCCATGGGGTCAGGCCCCTCTGAATGGAAACTGCTAGCAAACAAAAGATTTTGAAGAATTGTTGGTCACTTGGCATAGCACACACTTATTCAAATTACTCTGTCCTTGGAATCTTTGAGGCCTTTCTCATTCTGTTACAGAGTATTACTTGTAATATGTAAATTAGACATTTTTTAAGAGGAAAACAAACATCTACTTATGAATGCGTTTCACTACAGAAATATTAATACAACGTAAATTGCCATTAGATTACAGAATTTATCATGACTTGTATCATACAAAACATTTTACTTAAAGCTTAGTTTCAAAAGTAATAATATCAAACTCTATAATAAAAATATATATTGTTTCACATAAAAATGAGGGTGATCCAAATGTATAATGAAGATTCAACTTAGAGGAGAGTTGGATGTGGTCTACCTTGACTTCAGTAAAGCCTTTGACAAGGTCTCCCACAGCATCCTCACAGCTAAACTGAGGAAGCGTGGACTGGACGAACGGGTAGTGAGGTGGACTACGAACTGGCTGAAGGAAAGAAGCCAGAGAGTCGTGGTCAACGGGGCAGAGTCTGGTTGGAGGCCTGTAACTAGTGGAGTGCCCCAAGGGTCAGTACTGGGGCCAGTATTATTCAATATATTCATCAATGACTTAGATGAGGGAGTTGAGTGTACTATCAGCAAATTTGGTGGTGACACCAAGCTGGGAGGAGTGGCTGACACACCAGAGGGTTGTGCTGCCATCCAGAGAGACCTAGACAGGCTGGAGAGTTGGGCGGGGAAAAATTTAATGAAATATAACAAGGGCAAGTGCAGAGTCCTGCATCTGGGCAGGAACAACCCCAGGTTCCAGTATAAATTGGGGAATGACCTATTAGAGAGCAGTGTAGGGGAAAGNTCCTGCTCCGGCAGGGGGATTGGACTAGATGATCTTTTGAGGTCCCTTCCAATCCCTGACATTCTGTGATTCTGTGAAAAGGCTCCAAATCTCGGGGATTTTAGTTTAGTTTCTAAATTTGCAATATTCTTAACTCATGACTTTCATGGTGCAAACTACTGATACGATGGTAAATAGTAAACTGTCCAGTGCATTAAATCACTGTGTATAGTGCACCTGAACACCTACAGATATAGATACAAATATACATTCAGACATAGATATAGGCATAGACATAGATATATGTATATATGGAGAGATTGCCACAGAGAAAAATTTAAAAAATGCTACTTAAATATTCAGATCTGCAGTTGAATTTGGCTCTTATAATATAGGTCCATCACAGGAATGAAGAGAGGAAATAACAGTGTAACAAGAAAACAAGAGTATCTCCCTTGTATGACCAGCATGGGAATAATAATGTAGCCATATTGGCTAGGATGCTTCTAATAAGCCAGGAAGACTTTAATCATGGAGGAATTGTGTTGGAGGACAATACTGGCAATTTAAAATGTTGAACAGAAATATCTGAGCTGTGTGGTTCACACAGATAACGCTAGTTCTTTACAGTGTTTGCCATAAATTATGTTCCTTTAACCCAAGTAGTTTCATTAGAGTAAGTGTATAATTAAATTACATTTTTAGTAGTAATGAGATTTGCATATTGCAAAGAAAAGTAATGTTTCACTCTAAAAATGTTAAATGGAATTTTCAAAATGAATATTTATTAAGTATTGTGAAATAGATTTGATGATGATTTTTAATTGTGCAGCTTGTCTTTCCAGTTACAGCATTATTCTTATGTAAATTGGTGTATTGAGTAGTAGGAAAAAAAGAAGTGTCCCAGTTTCCTATCAGTGTTAGCAAAAGACTAATGAAAACAACGTTGGACACACAGACCTTTGCACTCCTACTGGGCCAACATGAATTCACGTATACAGGTACTGATTTTATGTGGCAAGGTTTTAGGTTTTGGCCGTGGAGTGGCTGTAGAGCTGCCTTCTCTGAGAACAGACAAGGAACTGTCCCCATGTAGGACAGAGCAAGTTTCAGGTGGTTTTAGTTTTGATTTCATTTCTTGCTATCCCATTCTGTTATATATTGGCAATATATTAAATAAATTTTCTCCTTATCGAGCTTGTTTTGCCCACCATGGTAATTGGTGAGTGATCTCTCTGTTCTCATCTCAACCCATAAGCTTTTCATTTTATTTTTTTCCCCTGTCTTGCTAAGGAGGAGGACTGAGAGAGTAGCTTAGTGGGCATCTGGCAGCCAACCAAGGTTAACCCACCACTTTGCATCTGTTATGTGCAAACTTATTCAATGCATTGTTCTGATGCAATCCCCCAACTTTACAGTCCATGCTCTTGTGAGCAAGTGGTCCTGGTGGAGTACTGGCCTTTTAACAGCATAAGATCTCTGCAAGAAAACGGGCAATTATTTAAGAAAAAAAATGAGTTCTATGATTTGTCAGGAATTGCATAATGTTGTGTAGAGGAATAATGTAGAAACTGATATATATTGCTCTGGAACATGGATTATCTGTGTATTTTGATGATGACACAAAACTGTGAATAGTGACTGATACATCAGAGGATTGTACTGCCATCCAGAGAGATATCAACAGGCTGGAGAAATGGGCTGACAGGAACCTCATGAAGTTTAACAAAGGGATGTGAGAAGTCTTGCGCCTGGGAAGGAACAACACCATGCACCAGTATATGCTGGAGGCCACCCAGCTGGAAAGTAGCTTTGCAAAAAAGGCTCTGAAAGTCTTGGGGAACACCAAATAGAGCATGTGCCAGCAATATGTCCTTGTGGCAAAGAAGGTTCCTGGTATCCTGGGATGAATTAGGAGTGTTGCAAGCAGGATGAGGGATATGACCCTTTCCTTTTTTTCAGCACTGATGAGGCCATATCTGAAGTACTGTGTCCAGGTCTGTACTGTGTCCACGTCTGGACTCCTCAGTATAAGAAAGGCATGAACCTGTTAGAGCGGGTCCAGAGAGCCACAAAAATGATCAGTGGACTGGAACATCTCNAGAAGAGACTGAAACTGACTTCAGTGAGCTGGTACTGATCAGCCTGAAAAAAAGAAGGCCTGGGAGGGGACCAATGTGTACAAATATAGGGAGAGTGCAAAGAAGAGAGAGCTAGGCTTTTTTCGGTGGTGCCCAATGACAGGACCAGAGGCAACGAGCACAATCTGAAACATGGGAGATTCCCTCTGAGCATCAGGAAGCATTTTTTTTTTACTGTGAGGGTGACAGAGCAGCACTGGAAACATAAGCATAACACTGAGTTAGATCCTAGGAAGCTCTGTATGATGTTACCAGTACTATCTCCTTTTTTTTCCTATATTAATTAGATAATGTACATACATGTTAGTTTCATTAAAACTGCAAGGATAACTGTATTTTCATTAGACTATAAAGACATATTAGACCAACAATAAATTCTTAGTTTCACATATTAGAAGCCCTTTTTGTTCATTTCAGGATTTTAACTGTTGCAGCAGTATGTGCCCGATCAAAACTCTTCTGATATTACTGAAGCTTCTTTTCTCTTGATTGCAGTGGGCACATAAACATGATAATTCTAGCAGAATCAAGTATGAGAAAAGTTGAGTAAGTTTTAAAATACCTTCAAACCTTTTTAAGGATCAATGTTTTGAAGGAAAGAAAATCCTTATACACCTCAGAAGTAGCAACATTGGAGAGAATAAAAATCATAACAAATATGGTACTTAATTCAGTATTTTAGTTAAGCAAAGATTCTGTCATAGTTTTTCATAATCCAGCTTTAGTACAGAATCTTCATGTGTCTCAGATTTATTCTAAACATCAGAAAATAAAGATGTAGTAAGAGTTGCAAAGGATAGCTTACATTCAGACACAGAAATTTAGAAACCAGCATTCTTTCTAAAGAATCAGTTATTATTTCACAGAATTGTCAGTATTTAAGCTATTTAAGATACACCTGTAAGAAAAAATATTTTGCCAACCCATTATTAAAAAGAATAAAACCAGATTTATTTATCATTTTTCCAGACATCTTTCTACTCTTCCCCTCCCCACCTTCAGTATCTACAGAAGTTTATATAGAAACTTGTCCTTCACTTAAGATCATCCCCTACCATCTGAGGTAGATGCAGCATCTCACTTTTCCCTTACACACTTTGCTGTTATCAAATGCCATCCTAATAAAATTGCAGTGGATTAGTAGATTGTAGTGGGTCTGGCTGAGCTGATTTTCCCCATACAGCCCTCATGCTGCAGTACCATACCATATGATGTCAGCTCAACTATAAAGGAAGGAGGACAGGGGGGATTCGGGGGGGAAGATGTCCTCCGAGCAACCAGTACGCATTCTGGAGCCCTGCTCCCTGGGACAGGCCCGACACCGCCTGCGGATGGGAAGTAGAGAGTAACGGCTTTGCTTGCATTGCTTTGCGTGAGCAGCCTTGCTTTCTCTGCTGTTTATTAAAACTGCTTTTTATCGTATCCCACGGATTTTTCTTTTCCATCTTATTCTCTCCCCACTTGCCTTGCTGATGGAGGTTTGGGGGGGCGGGGAGTGATAGAGGGACTAGGGGTGGGAACTGGGCACCCAGCCAAGGTAAACCCACCACAAGATTAATAATAATCAACTTTCAAAGTGATATTTTTTCACGGTTGTAAAAAGTGTTTCCAAAGTCCATTGTACTTCTAGTGAGTAGTTCAAGGGTGTTTTTTTAAAACTGTTTTGTATCTCATTTAAAGTCTGAAACATAAAAGCTGTAATAAGCGACACGCGGAAATTGAACTCCACAATCTAAGATTGTAAAGTAGGTATGTTTATTCGGCGCCGGGCACACGGGGGTTAACACCACCAAAGGCATGTGCTGCCAACATGGCAATTCGGCTTTACCTTTATACAATTAATTGTTACATATTCATGAAATTCTACGATTCACCTATACATATGCATGACCTATCCCCGCTTTGTATTATAATTAGTTCCAAGGGGTCTTTTCCATAACCCCTCCTAACTGCACATGCGCAGTGCCTCCTTGTGGTGGTCGTGGAGGGTCTTGGGGATGAAGGCAAATGACTCCTGTTCATCACTGCTAGTAACCTTTTGTCCTTGCGCATGCTCAGTCCCTCCTTGGCTTCCACTCAAGTTGAAAGGTTGATTTCAGCTAGTTCTAAAGAAAACTTTTAGTCCTTATCAGAAACAGTCCTTCAGAAAACTGCAAAGCTTTTCGCTTTCAGTTAGTTTACACGACAGTGAGGAGACATTTATCAGCTCGACTCCTTAGCATGCACAACAATTATTAAGCTACTCTAGTGTTACAAAG
>VYZX01000564.1:0-16332 GCA_013401335.1 Brachypteracias leptosomus
AACCTTAAACCACAACATATACCTACAACTGATAAGGAGCCAAAGTGGACTTGGGCACTGCCCCATCATAAGGTTGCTCACAAGAAGAGATGCAGGAGGAGAGCTCTCATTCTTTGCATTCTGAAACAAGTTCATATTTTGGAGCAGTTAAAGAAGAATTTTGCTGTTAAGAGTGATCTAGAACTATGATTTGTTGGTTTAGGTTGTTTGGAATTTTGTTGCCTTGCAACTTTATTTCTAATTTCATAGTCAAGAATTTAAGTCTTTCTTTTTTTTTCTAGAGTGAATATGTTTTCTTCTTCAACTACATTTGTGTTTAAAAAGATTTCAGATACCCTGGCAAGTAGAAAGCTAATTATTTGTCCAGAAGCATAAACTGGCTGCAAAGTGCAACCATAAAGAAAAAAAAAACCCAAACCCTTGATTTGGCAAAGAGAAACTCAGTAAAGAAACAGCTTCTCTTCCGCATAGGGAAATTCTGACCAGATTTCTTCTGCTTTGCAGCAACATATATCCAAAACTTTCTATTGATTTATAGCAGCAGAAACAAGCATTTGATGTTGATCAGGCATGATATCTGTGCTATATTGATGTCAAGTATGAAATTTTGCTGAAGAAATTGAAATATGTGCATTTGTCCTTTTCTCTCTGGAGATGAAACATCACTGTCATATGTGCTATAAAAATCATAATCTTCAGTAGAATATAAACTTTAATGTCATCTAGATTTAGCATCAGATTGTAATCCAGTTACACTGTTATACCATACCTGAGAGCACAGCTACATACAGATATGTTTTTGTATAGACTTTTGAGGATTTCAGTCATCTCAAATTATATCAGAATAACATTATTTTTCATATTCAATACTATTCAAATCTTTTAAGCTATTTGGCTTGAAAGATCAGATCTGAATAATCTACCCTTGACTTCTGAAGGGACCTTTTTATTCTGCAGCATTTATACACATTGCTTAGAACTTTAATACTCTTGAAATGCAAGTATTTCTGTTCTAGAAAGAGGAAAGTCTTTAGTCATGCATAACAACAATTAGACAAATAGTTTAGGAAACAGTGAATTCTATAACCTTATACCCAATAATGTAAACTGACAAGAGGAATTTGTGAGAACCAGTATAGAGATACCCAAAATGAAATCTCATAAGGACAGGCACACCCTTGATCCTCACTGAAAAAAAAAAGTGTGTAAAGTCCCAGTACAGAATCATAAGAACATAGAATTATTTAGATTGGAAGAGACTTCTAAGATCATCTAGCATAACTGTTAACATTGGCAAGTCCACGACTAAACCATGTCCTTAGGCACCACATCCAGGGAAGGTGACTCAATCACTTCCCTGGGCAGCCTGTTGCAGTGTCTGACAAATCTTTCAGCAAAGACATTTTCCCTAATATCCAATCTAAAACTTACCTGGTGCAGTTTGAGGCCATTTCCTCTCATTCTACTGCTTGTTACCTGGGAGAAGAAACCAACCCCCACCTCAGTACAACCTCCTTTCAGGTAGTTGTAGAGAGCAATGAGGTCTCCCCTCAGCCTCCATTTTTCCAGGCTAAACAACTCCTGTCCCTTCAACCACTCCTTGAAATACTGGTTCTCTAGACCCTTCACCAGTTTTGTTGCCCTTCTTTGGACACACTTCAGCACCTCAATGTTATTCTTAGAGTTAGGGCCCCAAAACTGAATGCAGTATTCAAGGTACAGCCTCACCCACGCCGAGTACAGGAAGATGATCACTTCCCTTAGTCCTGCTTGCCACACTATTTCTGATACAAGCCAGGATACTGTTGGCATTCTTGGCCACATGTGCACACTGCTGTCTTATATTCAGCTGGCTGCCAGCCAACGCACCCAGGTCCTTTTCTATCAGGCAGCTTTCCAGTCACTTTTCCCCAAGCCTGTGTCTTTGCATGGGGTTGTGATCATCCAAGTGCAGGAAGGACCCAGCGCTTAACCTTGTTAGACATTAATCAGTTGGTCTTGGCCTATCTATTCAGCCTGTCTAGATCCCTTTGTAGAGCCTTCCTACCCTCAGGCAGATCAACACTTCCACTCAACTTGGTGGAAGCTTACTGTTGTCTGCAAACTTACTGTAAATGCCTTTGATCCCCTCATCCAGATAATTGATAAAGATATTGAACTGAACTGGCCCAAACACTGAGCCCTGGGGAACTCCAATTGTGACCTGCCACCAACTGGGTATAACTCCATTCACCATCACTCTCTGGGCCTGGCCATCCAGCCAATTTTTTTATCCAGAGAAATGTGCACCCATCCAAGCCATGAGCTTTCACTTTCTCCAGGAGCATACTGTGGAAAGTGATGTCAAAGACTTTAGAAAAGTCCAGGTAAATTACATCCACAGTCTTTCTGTCATCCACTAGGCAGGTCACCTTGTCATAGAAGGAGATTGGTTTAGTCAAGTAGGACATGCCTTTCACAAATCCACACTGACTGGGTCTGATCACCTGGTTGTCCTGTATGTGCTCAAGATTATCTGCTTCATAACCTTCCCTGGGACTGAGGTCAGACTGACAGACCTATAGTTCACCTGTGGATGGTATCACATTTTCTGACCTTCAGTCAACAGGGACTTCTCCAGTTGGCCAGGACTGCTGATAAATGATTGAAAGCAGATTGTTGAGCTTCCTCAGTACCCTCTTAACTGAGTGTACATACTCAATATGTATACTAAATATGTCTCATGTCTCTATTTTACATATATGTTTCTTGATGGCATTCCTAAAAATACAAGCCTCTTTACAATGATACCGTCACCTTCCTAAAAGTTTCACTTTAACTCAGAGACAGTGGTGTAAGACACAAATAAACTGTAGAATGAATAACTTCACAGCATCACATGGGTATAAACTCATTGCAGGTAAATCCTGCCAGGTACAGAAGAAAGAGAGATGAGAAAGTTACCTTGAATTTCCTAAGCTTTCTGCTTCATCCATCCCGCAGTGCCAGGCACAGCTCCTGGGGTGTCTAGCAAGCGTCATCCTCCCAGTTCAGCTGTGTGCAGCTCTGTTCTTGGTAATTCTTGTTCAACAGCCATCAATTAATGCCACAGTTCAGCCAGCCTGTGCAAGCAAAAGAGTGCTTCCCTTTCAAGTTTTGTCAGCTGGATCTCATCAAACTTACTTTCAAAGGTGGGATCCGCCCTTTCTTGCAGCAGACTGGAAACAGTTTTGTTTGTAGGGGAGGTAACCACTGGCAGAAAGCTGTGAAGATTGCAGCAGGAGGCATATTGCCTCAGGTTCTGGATCAATTTAGGAAAAATACATAAATAAATAAAAGCAAGCTTGAAAATTTGTAGTGAGACACTCTTACTTTTCCACTGGTGTTTTTCCACTGGTACTATTAGCACTGATCTGGATCAGGACCATGGTGCAAGTTTTTCTATTGGCTGAGTGAAATGAGAGGAAGTGTTTTAAGCAGCAGAAACACTAAAACGTAAATTTTAGCAACCCCATCACTTTTCTGTGGCCATCACTTAGTGTAGACTTATCCTAAATGAACCTGGCACACAGATTCAAATAATATCAATTATTGTTCAAATGTTTTACATACCAGCTTATGCAAAAATAAAGCAACAATAAGTGGGCAATCAGGGTATTTACAGTGAATTCATCACAATGTAAGGGAACTAAAAGCCCAATGCTTGAGTAATAAGATACAGTCATTAACTGCTTTGAAATTCCTAATACAAGAGCATTAATATAAACTATGCAAAAATAAGTAATTAAGATAAAATAATTGTTTGATCCATTCTACTGTTTAATTAATGATGTAATCCTATTTTTATTAACAATTTAATGGATATTTTATAGTATCATGAGATAAATCAGTTTGGATGGACCTCTGGAGGTCATAGATACAAATATATTTATCATTTTACAACATAATTATTTCCATGGCATTTATACACTATTACAAGCAAGATAACCTTTCAAGGAACCTAGTGAATTCATCACATATAATACACTTCGCTAGAGCTTGGACTCAGTTCCTCCCTATTTCACATAGTCCCAAGCACTATCAGAACTTCTGAGTGCATTTTCTGAGCTGAGGGACAAAGGTCTTTCAGCTTAATTTAGTGGAATATTGGCAATAGTCAAGGAAAATGTGCTGTTGTAGGTAAACCTGAAAAAGATTATACTGATATCCTTAAATATGGAATAATAGTTTAGAAGCAGCTGGTATTGTGAGTCTTTTTGTACCCTTTCTAGAATGACCAAAGAAGTACATATTCTGAGTTGGCTGGAAATAATAAGACAGTGTAGAGGAGCTCTTACAGTTTATGAAATAGATTTTCCTATGTGGCAAATGATGAATTATCTTCATTAGTTTCACTGACTATAAAGTCAGAAAAAAATATAAAGACACCACTATTTTTCTCCTCAGGATCACAAAACAATCTTTACAATGGTATAGTGTAATTTTCTCCATTTTTTCTTACCCAGCCTAATTACTATAATTTAATCTTATTCTTATAATGATCTCATAGTGAAAAATTTTATTTCCTCTGTTTATGAATACAAAGAATTATTTCCATAACTGACCAAAGATAAAACATACAAACTTAAATTATCTTCTATTTTCTTGATATCTTCTTGTACTTGTGCAAAATCACTTCTCTTGGAGCTTCCCATTAACTATAAATTTTGTCAGAAATTAACCTAAATCTTCATTGTCCACCTTTGTTACCATGATGGAAATTGCAATATCTGTTATAAGAATGTTTATCCTGTTTAAACAGAAATGTAGACAAATAATTCTTAGCAAACTTTGCTACTTCTGCCATACCCAACTAAGTACTCACATGAACAAGTAACTGCTCATAAGTCAATACTGCTTTGTGAAGTGTGATTTTACTATTATATCATCTGTAATTTTTTTTTTAACATAACTTCTACAGCAATTCTGGAAAAATGTTGGACAAGTTTCAATTCAAATAATGTATAACATGCTTTAATGCTTTCATTTGATAAGTATCTGACTAAATTTCAGCGATGTTATTTACTACCTAGAAAACATGAAAAAACTAAATTTGACACACCAAAAAATGAAAGGAAGATTAGTTTGCATAGGAGACTATGGAGGCAGTTCCAAACATCCATGATAATATGAAATACAATTCATAATCAGGAGGAGATAAAAAAAGAGTTCTTAGAAGGAAAAAGAGAACAGAGCAAGAATAATGGACTTTGAGACTATTACAGGATAACCCTCTGGTTGTGCAATGAAAATGAAAAGATGATCTCAGCTGTGGAGTTAAAGGCAATAAAGACTAAAAGAGGATATAAAGTGGGTTGTCTGTCATGGTCAGAATGACAAAAGGAAGATATTTTACCTTTATTATTATTCTCAACTATGAAGAAGGTTCACATTTTTGTGTTACATAGGAAGCTCTTTAAATGCACACTTAGAACTTTTAGAAAATGAGTGTAGCTTTAAGATACAAAAACAAAACCAAAACCAGCTGTATTGGTAAAATGTTCAAGTCTCTTACTAACTTCGTACTAAGCATTTCTCCAACATGCATCATGACTACTTTGCTTTCTCATCAGAGGTAATATGAAGAACACCAACAACTAGCACTTCTCCAGGGCAATGTTACTACAAAGTCAACAGCATAATTAAATATATGTTTTTCTTCACAAATTCTACTTAAATATGGCAAATAAGCAGGCAAACAGTAATTGTGACCAGAGTGCTTACCACATTAAGATACATTTTATACTTAGTTTAGTTTAGTTACTGTCCTTTGAAACCACCTGCAGCAAACGACACTTTGTTGGCCTCTGTTTCAGCCAAAACAGACACACAGACCAGGGATGTCCAAAATCATTTTGCTTGGGAGATTCATATATTTTCTACAAAAGACACAGCAGTTAGAGTACTTGTTCTATAGCCTCTAGGGACAGGCATTATAGCAAGTCTTTAGTTGCCCCTTTTTATGAGCAAAAGTCACTACAAAAATGATATTCCTTTTCCTGTTAATTTTGGTTTTCATGGTAGCCATTCCAATCATATTTTATTCAAGCAAGGAAAATTAAAGAAATAACTTCACAGTACATTAATTTAATGCTAAGGCTTTAATGATAACTGACAAAAGCAAAGAAATTCTAGCTTAAACTGTCCTACTTACTCGAAGTGACAACCTACACTAGAAATGTCCTTGTTTTGGTTTTAATTTGTATCTCTAATATTAATTTAACATATTGTCTGCAACTGTGTTATTTCAGAGCAATAAAAGAGACAACTTTAATGGACATTTAGTTAATGAGATACATGTTTAAAACTTCAGGCAGAAAATAAAAGCACCATGGCTTTTACTTGCTTGGTGGATTTGATGAGTGACATGCACAATGTTTCCAAAAGGATGACCATACTTGGATGTGAAAGATTCAAATAATTATTTGCCATTAGCTCTGAGAACACGTTAGCACAAGACTGAATCACACTACTAGCACTAGGATTTATAAAGATATTTTAACTTCAGATCGATATTTCCCTTTGATAAGAAATGCATATGAATTACATTGGAATAATATGCATAATATGAGATGAGACTATATCTTTACCAATCAACAAAATTTAAGTAGCATTTCTTTGATGATGAGTGTCAGTTTGCTAGAAATTTTAAATCTTAATTGGGCAGTAGATTAAATATGTGTAAAAAACTATAATTGTTACAAATAGGACTAAGACTATAATAAAAATAATTTGTTCTTGAACTTTGCCAACCCAGGATATCTGCCCTTGGCACTTCTTCCCACCCAGACACTAAACAACACTGAGAAAGGAAACAACACTTGTGAAACCCTGACACCAACTACAGCTCATTGGATAAGAGCTGCTAAAATGATTGATAGCTTGCCCTTTAGGCTCTGTAATGGTAATGTATATCTGAAATTTATGCAGAGTACAGGCCCTTAAATAATGTGTGAGTCCTGTTTCAATTCAAATGCTGAATTGACAGCCCTGAAGATGGCAGTTCTCTATTCCCAGATCATACCTACAGAACTGGCAACAGCCTGGCTGTCAGTCTGGAAACTCATCTCTAAATTCACACATACAACACAGTCAGAAAAAAAGACACTGATTATTTGAATTATTCAAACTCATGTGTTTTCCAGTTCAGGCAGGACTAAGCTCATGAGATGTTAGGACATTAGTTACTTTTCCAAACAACAAACAAAACATGGAACTGAAAACAGCCCAAGAAATGCCCTTTAATCAGCTCTCTGGATGTGTTTGGAGACTGGATGTTTTTGAATTACTGTTTGGTTTTGTTTAGGTGAGAGTGAGTGCATTTGTTTTCAAAATTCCTAGAAAAAAATGTTTTGCCCCTGGAATATCTTCTCTGCCAAGTGACACTAGTATTTAAAAGTCTTAAAATAAAAATAGCACTGAATTTTAGAGACATGTCCGAAATTGTCACAATCAGCTGTCAGTAAAGTCACAACTTGCTTTAGATGAAATTACCCCAGCATCTCTTATGTCATTCAGTCCTATACCCTCCATAACTAGAATCCCCTTCTCATATTTTTGGGACTGTTACGGAAAAGTGCAGACCCTCGCCAGGCCTCAGAAACACCTTGATTCCCAATTACTGCATGCAAACTGCACAGGCTGGGCAGGCAAGTCTTTAATTGTCTTGAGGGAAAGACAATTTCACTCATACAGCAAGAGCAGACAACTTACTACAGTATCTGTGGCATGGTTTGAAAAGTGTTGAATTCATATTCCAACACCTTTATGCTTCAAGTGGAAAATAATTCCACTAGTGTGTTTAGAATACATTTGTTTTAAATCCCACTAATCAATGAAAATGAAATGTTGGCATGACATTGGTAATAATGCATAGAAATGCATAGCTAAATAGGTTTTAGCTATATTTTTATGGAAATTGTTACTTAAAATATACTCTGCACTCCCTCTAGTCCACTCCTATTTTAAACTCTAATAAGGAATTTTCTCAAGGGGGAAAAGGAGCACTTATTTCTAAAACAAATTACCTTCTTCTATAGTAGAACAATTAAAATTTTTAATACTTGCTGTATTCACTTCCTGCTTTGAATACACTAAGTCAGATATTGCTTTGTAATGCTAATCTTTACTGGGTTTTTTTTCAGAATCCACAGAAAGTGTCTCTACATACTATGTGGGTTTGGATATATTTATGACATCCTTATTAAATTTACTTATTTATGTCATTGTTCTTATTTAAAAAAAACCCACCACATTTTGCTATTTAGAGTTTAAAAGGCAGGAAAAAAATTATTGCTTTGCAACCCTGTTGCAACCCAACTGCATTGCTGCCACTGACAGTTTTGAACCCAAATATTTATAGACCAAGTAAAGTAAAAGAAAAAAAAAAAAGAAGATATTCTATTTTCCCTCAAACACTGTCTAGAATTCTCAAAAAGTGCAAAAAAATCACTATTCCATAATCAAAACTATTTCATTATAAGGGATTAGCAATTGTGTTCTTAACCTATAGAATCTAAGATTTGTGCCTAGAAGACACCCTCAACCCAAGCACCGTCAGACCACAGCATCTCTGCCTGGTAGGAAGGCAGTCTGCACTGAATCCTGAAAGTCAGTCAGCTCTGAACTCTGCTTCTTGTTCCATTGCTGCTTGCTCACTTTTCCTTCCTCCCTTATTTTCTTTCCAGCCTGTATGCTGTATCTTACATCACATATCTGGTTCTCAGGACGAATTAGTTAAATAAAGATAAAACATGTTTTTAGTCAGCTAGAGGATGGCTAATCACAGGCTCAAGGCTGCCCTGGAGAGATTTCCAACTGGTTTGGTAGAAGTTCATAACTGGTTCCCAAATCAGCTGTTATGCATCACTTACAAGGTTTATGCCATGTCCTCTGCTGCCCTTCAAGTTTTCCCAAGGCCAAGGGACTCACAGCTGCTTCCAGTCTCTGCAGGCTACTAAAAGGACATCTGTTACTGCTGACAGAAACTGATAAATCAGCCTAAGGACACAAAGCTCCAGATAGCACTCACTGAATCACAAGGTCTCAGGCACCTACTAAGGCATCGTAGTACCTTGGTTTACCTCTAGTCAGGGGGATGAATTTTTCTCCTACTATATGCTCAGATTCATAGGTATCTTTCTGTCATTCTGCTTCCTTCCCCACAGTCACAGTTTGTGGAGCTCATTGTTAGTGTGGAACTCCAGATTTATACCTCTGCAGAGCTGAAAGGTTAAAGAGCAGGTTGTATGGGCAGCTTCTTTATTTGCAGGGGATAGTTATAACAGGCTCCCATTTAAGTTACAGCTGCTGCAGAGTTCAATAGACACTGATAGTAGTCTAATACTTCAGACCTTCTGCACTTTATGGGCCTCATGTCTGACTTTCTAGGCGCAGATGGTATGAACTGTTTCTACTTCAGCAGATGAATAAAGTCCCTAAAGTTGGCCAGCTGAACTGTGCTCCGTATACTCCTGTTTTGGCATTATTGCCTGTAAAGGCAGTTATATGTAGTTAGTGCCGAGACACCTTCCCTTGGTCAAATAAGCTGCATCCATCATGTGTTCTTAGCCTTTTCTGAGATGTCAGCAATGCCAGTGAATATAGGATTTTAAAGCCATATACCAATTCTTTGGACTCATACTAGAGTGTACTGGGTCTAGCTGTGTTGAAGCTAACTTTATTTTTGCAGATAAAACAGCATTAAGTGGAGAATTTGACTGAAGCAGTACACCTGTGAAACTATTAATAGGCCAAAACAGCTGATCCAAATTGTCCAGAAAGATGTTTCATAATGTGTATTGTCATGCTCAGCATTAAAATGGAAGATAAAGGGGATGGTGATAGTGGCTTCTGAGGTGACTATTTAGAGGCTGATTCTCTTTCTGAAATGGGGGTGGATATTTTTTTTTTTTTTTCCTTTGACTCACCTTCTCTTCACCTATTAAATTGTTTTTATTTTCTGTCCATTTGCTGTGCAATTCACACACAAGAGGAGCATGCGTCCATTGTGCCACCTGAAGCAATTCCCAGTTGCAACATGTGAGTCCATCACATGCTCATGCAGGTGCCAGAGTTCAGCTCCTCTGCTGCACACCCTTTGAAGTTGAGCCAAGGAGCTCACTTAGGATTTTAGCATGCCAAAACATGGAGAGTCAGTTTAATTACCCAAAACACCAAGGCTGAATGTTACTTATGTGCTACAAATGTGAATTATAACACTGAAGTCTTCATAAGAATGTTCTGAAATACAGACATAGACTTGTTACGGCACATTGGTCGTATTGCTGTTCTGGGATACTGCATAAGGGGAATGGATTTTTCCTCACTTTTTGAAAAGAAGTGGTGAATATGAAGTTATAAATATCTGAAGAGTGGGTGTCTAGAGAATGGAGCCAGTCTCTTTTCAGTCTTCCCAGGGACAGGACAAAGGGCAATGAGCACAAACCAGAACATAAGAAGTTCCACTAAAACATCAGGAAAAACTTTTTCACTTTGAGGGTGATGGAGCACTGGAACAGGCTGCCCAGAGAGGTTGTGGAGTCTCCTTCTCTGGAGACTTTCAGAACTTGCCTGGACATGTTCCTGTGTAATCTGCTCTAGGTGAACCTGCTTTAGCAGAGGGTTTGACTAGATCTCCAGAGGTTCCTTCCAATCCCTACTGTTCTGTGAAAACAAAGCAAGGGCAATATGTTGACACTTGTTTGAACTATCTTTTTAGTATCTATCTGAGTACTTAACCCATATAGCTGTGATTTAGGTGTTGAGATTGAAGTCAATGATCATATGCTTCTAAAGATCGTAGCACTGAGAGCAACGTTCATATTGTGCATATAATTTTCAAAGGATGTTGTTATTTTCTTCATATTAATACATCTTGCTAAGAATCTGATCTGTCTTGTTAGGTATTGGGGGATTTATGCTGGGGCCCCTTCAAGGGCCAGCAAATCTCACAGTCCATAAGGACACTTTGATTAGTTCAGCATGCAAACAAACTGGGCAACAGCATAATACCAGGTAGTTCTTGATGTTTTGAACTCTAGCTGGTGTTTATTAGTAAGCAAGTAGAGATTTTATCTAACTAATGTCAACAATGACATTTTCACATTACTTGGATCCAAATTAAATATTGGCCTGTAGAGAAAACAAGATAGAAATCAAACTAGAAAGAAGGCAGTCACTGTGACAGTCTAACTTGCCCTCAGGTAAATATTCAAAAGCTTAACTGTTGAAAACTCATGAAAGAAGTGAGATTTCAGTGTAACATTTGACAAGTCATGCAAATTATAGAATACTGGCAGAGCATGTTTGTTACATTCGTGTGATAGCTTATCCTGTTCCAATAGCAATTACACTCGGGTATAAGCAGGTTCCTTAGTTGCATGTCATCTTCTGTCTTTTCATTCTTGAGTACAAACTTGAAAATCTTACCTCATGCTGTGATATTACCTTGTAATATAAGATCTTATCTACTTTCTCTTTAATTGCGCCAGCTTATCTCTTTAAACTGTCAACTTTGACAATAAATTTCTGTCTGTTTTTATCTCCACTGTGTTTCTTATACTAAGCTAAAGTGTATCAGCTAGACCTGATAGGAATCCTACAGTTATTTTATCATTACTTGTTTTCCAAAACTAATTAGAAATAAATTATGAACACTAATTGGAAAGTAAATTTTACTGCACAAAAGGACATACTTCTACAAAACCTAGGGCACATATCCTTGAATTAAACCAAAAGTAGGCTACGATAAAGTTAACAGTGAACTAAGTTTTGAGTTGTCTTCCTGTCATGACCAGTTCATTTCTTCTTATCTGTGTTAATGTGGCTTTGAAATTACTCATGTCAAATAAGATTCAGTGCCATTCATAGATTTAAGATAAGCCAGTTTCAGACTTAGTCATTACATTGTGGCACAACTATTACTTTTGTTTAAATTTTTCTGTAAAGTAAGTCTTGATCAAAATGAGGTACAATTCAGTGATTAAACTCAAAGTATACTTGAAATACCTGTTTGCTTATTATGATAATCATTGAACCCAACAGTTTGAGAAATGGTGTATATTTTAAATCACAATACTGCGGGCCTGTAAGACAGCCAGATTAATCTGCTTTAGCAAGGTTTCTGTGGAATTAGATTTTTTTCTGTAAGAAGCAATTATATAGCATCTAGCCATGGAAGGATTTCTTCAGAAAAATGAAACATCTTGGGTGTTTAACTGCCTGTGTCTGAGGTGAGAGAATATGATCCTCCTGGAAGGCTCCCTGGATCAAGGGACAGTGGGCAAAAAAAACTCTGTTCTGAATATCCTGCTGTGATACCAAAGGCATGCATAAACACCACAGCTGGGATTCATCTGACAAAAATCTATGAGCTATTTAGATTCCCTGTATGTGAATAGAGTGAAATAGCTGGTTTAGATTAATGCACCCTAAAGATGTTCACCTTAGGATACACCTATATCTATGAATCCTATCCTATATCTCAGTACAGCCTTGAATATTCTTTACATGAACCTTGAGCAGTTCTAGACCTTTAAGTAATGTGGGTTGTTAGCCTCTATGCCTTGCGGTTTTTTGAGGGTTTGCCTGTTAGCAAAGTTTAGAAATTCTTTCTTGTATGCTGACATAACAGCTTTAGATTTCATTTCTTTCATATTTCATATTTCATATTTCATTTCTTTTTACATATACTTGATATGCTCTTTGGGGAAAGGTAAATTTCTAGCATGCTCCAGGAAAAAGAAAAAAAATGCAGCTATCCTAAGCAAGAATCTTTCATATACCAGGTGTATATATGGACTCTACACATCCCTTTCATATTATCAGCCTTGTGTAGTCATTTATAAAATTCTATCCTTAACATTTCTGAAATATCCTGGAGGCTTCAAGGCCTGTTTGTAGGATATATTCAGGAGAAACACACAGATTCCTAATCTTATCATCTAATACACAACCTAGCAATAGTCTAGAAATCTGTAACTGTCTTTTGACAAAGGGAATATTTTGATGATTCCCTCAGATATTTCTGGGATTTGATGGCACATATGCTTATCTTTGCTTCTTTTCACTTCAGAAGCATTTTTTTCCCACTTCTCACTGCAAAGCAGAAACTCTAGGAGAAGAAGCCGCCTCTTGTTGTGACTGAAGAAGATCTGTCCTACAAGCTCAATTTCTTTATGGCTAAAGAATGTAAAGTACCTCTTCTTAAAGATTGATCTGTCAGTCAGATAGTACAAGCTGATCCTCCAGGCAGAGAGGCAAAAGCACTAAAAAAGGGGCTTTATCCACCCAAAATCCCATGTTTAAGGTAAAGAAGACATGGAAATGGAGTGAATGACAAGACCTGAGGAGAGAAAGAAGAGAGATTGCTTCAAAAGGCTCTTTGCAGACAGGAGAGAAGCATAAGTGTTTGAGAAGCCTCATCTGGCCAAGACATACAAAGACCTGCACAAAACACTTTTTCTGCCTTGTGTTTCCAACTCTCCCATCCTTGCATCACTGTGGAGAAAAAAATTCTCAGGTGAACTCTTCTACCCCAAATCACATTACTAGAGTCTTTTATAAAGTGCTCTTTTTTTCCTTCCACCCTGCAATGTACAGATAAAGGTTAAAAAGCAATCTAAACGTGCATCAACCTAATGCCATGTTTTAGTGACAAATCCCTGGCTCATCCTGTTGGAATAGCAAAAGGTCAATGGCACCATCTGAGATCACATGCCCACTTGAACCAGTATCTTGTGTCTGACAATAGAGTAGGAAACGCCTCAGAAACCATATAAAAGCAAGGCATGTATAGTACAAGTGGCACTCCCATAGGCTATTTTCTTAGATGCCAGCAAATTGCAGTCTGCTCAGAGTAGGCTAACAATACCTCTCCGAGTATGCTGGAACTTTCCCCTGGAAAGGGTTGTAAGCACAGAAAAAACATCTTCTTTCTCTATAAGGAGCTTCAAAGAAAACCAGAGGTGAATGGTACCATAAGGAGGGAAACATCACCTGACTGCAGCATCAGGAGACTGAAATTATTTATAGGCTGAGGAAAATAACAACCTTGAGTTATGAGGAGGAACAAAGGACTAACATTTAGTCAGTCACCTGGCCCTGGCCCTTCCCTGCTGTAAAGAAAGTAAAAAACATCCAGAACAGCTTGAACATTTGCAGGAAAAGTGCCCACACCAAAATGGGATGGATGGACTAGAGGTGATAGTCTCATCATTTCTTAAAGTATTCGTTGAGAACCCTGTTAGTCCTTATCTCCTTCTCCTGAGTTGCAAGATGAAAGACTGAGAAATCTTGGAGGGTGAGCTTGGAAGCAGGAGGAGTTGGATGATGCCCAATTAATATGTGCTCTAGGAAACTGAACAGTTTTAAAACTCAGCTTGACAGAGTGCTGGGCCATCTCACGTAAACTATATATATATATAAATATATATGTTTGTTGTGAGGTTTTGTTTTCTTTTTGGCTTGAAAGGTTTCTTTAAAAACCACTCCAACTACGAATTGACATTGGACTTTATACAGAAATAGGAAATTATCTTCCAAGAATAATTAAGATATCACTGAAGAAATACAGGAACTGTAGCTAATGAAAAAAATGCAAATGTGGTGAATTACATGTTAGTATTAAGTGTTACACTGAATAATGTTCCATAGATGTGTTCTGCAAATTTGGCAAGCATTACAATTTGCTCGTAATGGCAATAGAGAAAAATTAATTCTTAATTGTAATACTTTTGGCTAGAAGGGCAAAGCAACTATCAACCATCTTGTAAAGGTTTTTATTGAAGCATAAATAACTTCAATCTTATTATATGTGATTGTTCCTGCTCATGAAAGTGTAAATGGTTTTTTGTGTACGTGAATAATCCATGCAATGTTTCCTGAATGAATCTCCTAAAGCACTAACATTTAAATACAAGAACAATGGGGTTTAAGTGATTATGTCACATGACCCAGCAATTTAATGGATAAGGAAACACTGAATGCTCCTTTTTACAAATACACAGCCCAATGCAAAATACTGGAGCTGGAACTGGAAAAGTACTAGAGTGAAACACTGAAACAGGTTGCCCAGGGTGGTGGTAGGTGTACTGACCCTGGAAACATTCAAGGTCAGGTTGGATGGGGCTCTAACCAGCCTGATCTAGTTAAAGATGTCCCTGCTCATTACAGGGGAGTAGGAGTTAGACTAGATGACTTTTAATGGTTTCAACCCAAACTATTCTACAATATTTATGAGATGGTTTTCTTATTTACACTAAAGGATTCACCCTTGGGATAGCTAGTGGTTTTCACCAAGTTAACTGAAGGATTAGTCTGAGTTGCTTTTGTATAGAAGATTGCATAAAGTATGATTTATTGGAGATCTTTCTCTCCTTAAGTCAGTCTGAAAGTTTAAATTAGGGAATTACCACTTTGATTATGTAAAAAATCTGTTCTGGATTTCTTGTTTTGCAGATATTTAACTTTACTTTCTAGCGTTACACTTCAGCTGTGAATTTTTAAGATTCATTTTGTAGTCTCTGACACTGCCAAAAGTTGGGAAGGAAAAGTAACTGCTGTGCACAAGAATCAAAAGCACAGAAACAACAAAGGAAATCAACAAGTACTGGAAATCAGATTAGGGAGCTATTATTTCATATGCATTCAGTGTGGAAAATGAAAGATGACACGCGGAAATCGAACTCCATAATCTAAGATTGTAAAGTAGTTATGTTCCCCCTCTCTCAAAGATTTTAAGTAAATTAACAGGATGGATCTTAGAAATATTTTATCATTTTAATTAGTCTTACTGAGCCACTAAATTCTGTAAAATTGTTTGGGACAAAATGCATTTAAATGTTTCTGCTCACCCAGAAGAAATACTATGATTCTTAATTCAGAAAAAATCTCTATTGAGGTTAACTAGTTACACATGTTCTGTTTCAATGAACAGTGTCTATGGATCATCTAGGAAGTAAAAATATTCCTAGTCTGTGACTCCATTCTCCAAAAGAGCCATTTATCATAAAATTCTAGGACCATAGAATGATGGAAGGGACCTCAAAGATCATCTAGGTTCAATCCCCCTGCCATGGCAGGGACATCCCCCACTAGACCAGGTTGTGCAAGGCCCCTTCCAACCCGGCCTTGAATACGTCCAGGGATGGAGCATCCACAACCCCCCTGGGCAACCAGTTTCATTATCCTCAGAGTAAAGAATTTCCTTCTAATTTCCAATCTAAATCTCCCCTCTTCCAGTTTGAACCCATTACCCCTCATCCTATCACTGTAGGCCTTGTGAAAAGTGCACTACTGTTGTGGTTTAAGGTT
>VYZX01000586.1:0-81869 GCA_013401335.1 Brachypteracias leptosomus
GGGGGGCAGAGGGAGGAGTCGAGACAGCGGTGGCGGCCGCTCAGGGACCGCGGCCGGTGCCTCTCTCCTTGGCCGAAGCTGCCTCCGTGCGGAGCGGCCCCGCGTCGCATCGCATCGCATCGCACCGTCGGCTGCAGTCGGAAATGTTGCTGCCTTACGGCTCTCTGTTAAACCAGTCATTCCGAAAGCAAGAGGGGCGAGAAGTTAAATTTATACCCAGTGGTGGTGGTTTTTTACAGGAAAGAAGGAAAGATTGTAATTGAAGTTTTCTGGGGTTTCAGTAAGTAGGAAAAAAAATCTGTCTTCTTGCAGAACAGAATTTCCTGCTCTTTTGTTTTTACTGGATGATTGTTAAGCAAGGGCTTAAACATTTGCTGCAGTTTGGAGTTTGTTCTATTTTTACTTTGCTTTACTTTTCTGCCTTTTCAGTGTTAACTGCAAAAACATGAAAGAACATTTTAGCTGACTGCTTAAGGGATAAAGCTGAGGAACAGTAAATTCAGCCCAGGATGTTCCCAGGGGGAAAAGAGTGAAGATAGCCTCCTGGTCAGGAGGCTGAAACACACCCTGATCAAAGCCTCTGAAACCCATAAACTCCCCCTTAAAAAAGATCAGCGGGTGCTTTTAACAGCCATTCTCCCAAGAAAAGTTGAGCTCCCATAGGGATTGCTTCTGACTCAGGGGATTGAAGACATGCTGCAGCTTGGCTCCGCTCCCACGCTGCCACTGGGTGTTTCACAGTCTAAAGAAAAGGAATAAAAATAATCTTAAAAGCCCTCTTTTGTTTGTGGAAGGGCCCCTCCTCCAAAGTAATGGATTAATGCTGCAGTGTGCGCTTAGCTCTGACAAAAGCCTGGAGCAACAGCTCAGAAGCCGTGCCTGTTTGGCTGGGTAAAGCACTTACATGGCTGTCTAATGATGACATTTCAGCTGCCAGCACAGATAATGTTGTCATTACTTTCCAAAGCACACAAGAAGATGCGTTTCATAATTCTTTGTGGGTGTGCAAAAGAGGGGGGTAGCCCATCGGGGACACGGGGCAGAAAGGGGACAAGCAGAGCAGAGCTGCCTCCCAGCCCTGAAGAGCTGTGAGCATCAGGGTAACCTGGGCAAGGTGGAGGGGAGCTGCCCCATGGGGTAGCTCCCACTCAGGGTGACAGCTCAGCGCCCATATCAGCAGGGCCCTGCAAGGTGTCTGGACCATGTCAGCATTTCATAGCCAGGCATGGCAGTGGACAGTGATGGCAAAGCTGCAGGTGATGTGAGCTTGGATTATTCCTAAAACAACATTTGGGTTTGATGCCTGCTGAGGAGAAGGACCTTTTGCTATCACATAGTGCAGTGAAAGCAGCTAGGCTGTGGCCTCTCACCACTATGTGAAATGATAACGAACATTCACTGTAATTTTAGAATCCTCCTTTGAATGAGATTTTTATATCCTTCAAGATATTTTTTTCTTTAATCAGCTCAGGGCAGGATTTTCAAAGGGCACTTCTGAAAAACCCTCCCCTGAATTTTCAGTACCCTTTTCCTCATTGTACTCCAGCATTTTTCACTAGGCTGTCCAGGACATTTTGTAGGGCCGTCCAGTCCTCAGGCCTGGCTCACAGTCCTTGCACAACCCCTAAAGCCCTGCATGATCTCTTTCACCTCCCCTTCCTCTGCTTTACTTCTGCATCTGGAAATGAGGGAGGGAAGGATGCTCAGCCCCTCAGTAGCCAACCCTGGAAGTGCCAGAGGAAGCGTGTATTACCCTTTTGCTGGAAGCCAAAGGAAAAATCCTTAAAAAAAAGAGCTCCAAGCTGAGCTCAGTTTCTTCTGGTCTCAGCTGTTGCTAAAGCAATATAACAAGTCCCCAGTTAGAAAAGTTATGTGCAGGAGCATGTGCAAAGCCCTCCAGGTTGCAAGCCACCGGGCAAAATTCCATGCTCTGCATTGGGTGAAAGTAATGGAAAGTAAAAGAAAAAGCATGGTTTCATGCGACCATGACTGTGGCAATTGGATTCAAATCAATGCAAGGTTTAGAGGGAGCCAAGCAGTATGGAATGAGACTAATCTCAGAGACAGAACAAAGATGTTTTATATAACTTCATACAAATTCAGAGGAGGAAGGAAGGACAGGGAAATGATGTTGAGCTTTACAGATGGTACCTCAGTCCACATAATTACATCTACCCTTAAATCTTTGGAGAGATATAAACAGACCAAGACAAAACTAGTCATGCCTCTCAAACCCCTGGAGAAAGAGCACAAAATGAAATAATCTAGCCTAAACCAGTCCCTCAGAGAAGGTCAGATGATACTGAAGGGGCTTAGCCAGCAGGCAACAAGCAATGGAGAACATGGGATCAGTCAGGTCAAAAGCTATAGATAAACCCTCCAACGTTAAACAGGGCATGAGGTTTAATGACAACAAGGTTATGAAAGACTTAATCAGGTTGCTGTCATTTGAATAACCAACTTTAAATCCTAAATGACCAGGGTCCACCTGATGTTAATGGGGAAGGAATTACATGTGACTCAGAAAAGCACATGCCAGATGCTGAACAGTGGGGGCTGAAAGTCAGAGCTGTAGCATGATGCTAAGCAAGGAGGCCATGGAGAAGTGGAAATCAAATTTTCCTACATCAGGCCTTTTGTGTTCCCTTTATGTCACCTTCTACTCCATGAATTACAGCTGGAGAGAGACAGAATAAGAGTCTCTTTTAGATAAAAAGCAGTTTAAACCACAGAAAACCAAATCAAACTTTCTGCCTTCTTGATGAAAACAAGGAGGTCCAAGGAAGTCTGACCCAATTACATTGATGACAGAAGAAGAAAGGACAGAATTTACTCTGTTCCTATCAGCAGTAAGTGTGCCTGGGGGTCTACTTTGGGCAGAGGATGTTCACTCTCTACCAGAGCCACCACTTCTTCAACGCAACACCCACCAGACCCTCTCTGTGGATGTTGTGGAATGAGCAGCATGGCTGGGCAGGAGGGCAATGCCTGCGGCCAGCTGCAATTGCACTGTTGTTCACACCCTCTGTGTGCTTCGGAGCCATGGCTGAAGGTAACAGATAAAACTCCTGGTGTTTCAGCATCAGGCATTTAATGATGGTGCCTGAAAGTAAACTGTGTTATGCTTTAACATATGTTGCCAGCCTGTGCATCACTTGTGCTGCTGCTACACTGTCACCTTGAAATCTTGCCTGGTGATGTGGGTCATAGAGAGATCTCTGCAGACAGCAGGAGCCTAATGGTGTCCAGAGGTGGTCTGTTGGGAATTAATTGCATTCCCTCTGACATCTATCTCACTACCAACAGCATCTTCACACGCTGGCGGGTACTTACTCTGCAGACCAAGGAGACATCTGCCCCTGCTGGGAGAGGGCCAGTGGGCTGGAAACCTACTGTCCCCAAGACAGTGTAATCATGGAGGAAGGACTCTATTACTCAGAGCTGTCTTCTATTGCTTTAATGTCACAATGTGTCTGTTGCAACAGTGTGCCAAGTGAAAATCTAACACAGCCTGATGTCACAGCCTCTTATCGTCCATGTTCACCTACTGTTCCAGGGAGTGTTAAAATCTACCCTGCTTTTACTCAGGGAACCAGTGCATCTAAGGAACAAAGCAGTTCTAGGTCAGTGGTTCAAACCCTGCCTGCCACTATCCTGAGTGGTGCTGATATCTATCCATAACAGACCTGTATCACAGGACCTGCATTTCACCTTCTCCCCACATATAACAGTCCCTGAGTATCTGCAGAGAGCACCAAGTGGCAGCGGTAATAAAAGTCCTCTTATGGGAGAAATGCACTTCTCACTGCTTTCGAAAGGGAATGTCATGGTAAAAAATAAAAAATTCCTGAAGTCCTTTTCCTTGTAAAACACTGGAGTGGGGTAAGTACGTAAGTGAATCACATGTTTCTATGTTTCTGAACTTTCAGATCAGAGACCCTCAGCAACGAGCTTGTGATTTTTAACATGTGATTGGCAAAGTGTTGTTTTTTAATGAGAACTGAAACATTTTATTAGCATTTTCAGCTCATTCCTCTTTTTTCCCACCTGTCCTCCCCAGACACCATCTCTCCTGGGCACTTTCAGTGCCTTGACACCAAGGCTGTGACCTCAGAGATACGAAGTTTCCCTGCAGTATCATGACATGAAGCAGCAGAGTGAGGAGAGGGAAAGGCTGTCCCTGCCCTCTGAGAGAAAGGCTGAAGCGTGAAAACATCCCTTATTGCACAGCAGAGAGTTCACATAGGGAAGAAACTGCATGAATTCTCCCACAGCTTGATGAGCACCCATGGAGCTTAGCCCACACATTTTTGTATACAACTGAACTCTGAAAAACAGAAGTTCCCTGAAACAATATATGGTTATCCTCGTAGGGCCATAGCAGGTGTGGAGGTTGCATGTCCAGGACACTGAACATCTCCTTCACTGGTCAGCACGTTAGTTTGGTGTATGGCCCATGCAGAGGTGTTGTGGATAAAGTTCCTGGTTTTGCCACTGGTCAAATGTGGAATGTTGAATACGTCACGTTCCTGGGCTTGTGTTGGCACTTAAATGCCTTTCACCTGCCTTAGCCTCTTGTCTGGGATTCTTCTCTCTTGGTTATACACATTTAATAGCTGGGTTTCTACACTAAGCTAGTCCATGAGCATCCTTCTACAGGCAAATGAAAGGCATGCTAATCTCCAGGGGGATCTTATGGGTGAGTACACAGTGATTCACTTTCTGGAGGTGTCAATCTTCTGCACTGACTGTAGAAAAAGCTGAGGTGAGTAGCTTGGACTCTATTCTGCAGATCTAAAGTTTGGACAAATGAAGGCCACGTTTGGAGCACCAGGCCTGCCTCTTCTCACACATTTGGACAGCATCCATACATTTGGACAATGGGAACTCTGTCTCAGCAGGGAGCCTGTAGACATCAACAATAGATGCAATTAGGGGGAATAAACATGGGAATATATGCTCTGAAAAAGAAAGCTTTCCTCACAGCATCGCTGTGAAAAATAGCAGAACAGAAAGGAGCTAATTATGCTTCACCTAATTGCTCTCCATATATCATCTCTTGGCAGCAAGCTCGAGTGGTCCACCAAAGGGCCAATTAAAGCAAAGGGAGGCTGAGCTTTGTTTGTACTCATGGCTGTGTTTCGTATTACAGGAGCTGTAATTTGTTCCATGAGGGTGGCACCTCTTCCTTTTCCAAGCAGAGAGGAATATCCATGCCCATCTGGCTCTGAGCCTTGCCGTTATTCCTTCGGAACATCCACAGTGTGTTGACCAGCATACTCTCCAGCACAGTGTTTCACTCTCCAACATGAGATACAACGCTGCAGGTAAAAGCTGGGTAGCAGAAAAAACGCAGCAACAGATGAACAAGGTCATGAAACCTGGAAATCAGCATCAAGAATGTATGTTTGTTTTTAAAGTCCCATGTTACAACGCGCACAGAACTTCTTCAATGTGTGGCCCATTAAAATCCCTCCTCAGAGTAACACTTCCCGACACTTTCCCTGGGTTTGCCCTGATGCTCAGCTGCTCCGAGCTCTCCCCATTAACTATCACCACCCCTCCTGCACACACCCAGCCCTTGCCTTGCAGCCAGACCCCTGCCAGCAAAGCAGTCCTGGCCACGGCCATCTCTTGGCTTTGCTGTACTTCCATCATCTGACTGGGACAACACCTGCCTGCCAAGACAGCCCTGCCACCAGTAACACCAGGCTGCTGTCCCACCTGTGAGGAGCAGGGCAAGCTCACACAGTGACTACACCCTGCCACATGACTCTGGTTTCCCTCCCTGGTCTCGCCACCACACATGACTCAAGGGTTCTGGGTGGGTTCTGCATATTTTGAAGCCATCCCTGGCCTGGTGGCATCCTCCCGCCCAGGCCATGCCTACCGGGGAGCAGTGCCAGGCCCTGTGCATGCCCTTGCCCGCCAGGCAGGTGCAGCAGCTGTGTCCCAGGGAGGACAGGGCACTACCTGGCCACTCCTGCTCCCAACTGGCTGGGGCCAGCTGTTTTGCTTCCCTGTTTGCTTTAGGGGTGTACTTCTCTGCTGCTCTTCAGAACAGCCAGACATTTGGTCTTGCACTGCAGCTCAAGGAGGTGTGACAGAGGAGGGCTGGAGGACATCACCGGCTCCCCCGTAGCACACTCTTTTCTTCCCTCTTTTCCTTCACAAGGCACCAGAGGTATTTTTGCTCCCTCTTCTTTTTCTCCTGTTCTCCCTCCTTCTGCCCCCACCACCTGCTAAGCCTCTGCTCCCCAGGCTCTCTCTCTGGCAGGCGGCAAGGAGCCATGCCCTACCTGTATCAGGACTCGAAACCAAGGCTGCCCGCACTGCCCAGGGCTGCACGTGCCACCCACAGCTCAGGGAAGGTCTATGAGGAGCTGAAGCAGGAATGCCTGTGCAGGGGGGTCCTCTTTGAAGACTCTGACTTTCCCGCCTGCAATTCTTCTCTCTTCTTCAGTGAAAAGCCACGCGTTCCCTTCATCTGGAAGAGACCTGGGGTGAGTATGTCATTGTGTTCTCTCCTTCATCCTGCCAAAAGTCAGATGACACTGTGCTCTGGGATCACACCAAATGTGTGGCGTGTTCAGGAAGACAAAGTGGGGGGAACCCTTCCCACCTCAGGGGCAGCAACATGGGGTCAGGATGTCAGCCACAAAGAGCTCAAGTTTTGGGATGAGAAGGCTGGAAGGCTTCACCCCATTTTTTAGATGTAGCTTGTTGTATAACCACACTTTATGCATGTGTATTTATGTACATGCATAAACAACTTGTAATCAGCCTTCTCTCTTACATTATTGCTGAACAAAAGCAAGTTAAGATGAAAATAAGAGCACATGAATGGAATTAAGGGTAAAATAAATTACGATGATGTTCTAAATATGTAAAAATCAAGTATTGTTAATGTAGGAAATTAATAATTAAGGTTAAACTTTAAAAATTCAAACCTTTTAACTTTTAGAGTATGAGGCTCTTATAATTAACTTGCTTGCCTCCATCATGAAACACTGAGAGATTACAAATACATGTCATGGTTACTGAGCCTTTCAGCAGTAGCCAAGGGCTTGATGAGTATCTCTTAATGCATCTTGCATAACAATCATTAATAACACAGCAAGAGCCTGAAGCTCCACTAGTCACATGCTTTCAGATCACAAACCCAACATCACTTCAGGTTCCTTTTTCCTGACTTATTTCTGTAACTAATAGCCACAGAAAATTAGTGGCTATGTTTCATTTATTTGCTAATGACTGACATTTATTCTCTTTTTCTTTATACTTTTTTCTACTAAGCTTCTTCCTTAGTAGAAAACTTTACTTTGGCAACACTGATACCAAGGGAGAAAAAGAACAAAATAAGCTTAAAGAAGGGTTTAAATTTTGGCTTAACTTAATCCACAATGATAGGCATTGAAATGCCTCAGCATCAACAGTTAACACAGTGTCACTACAGAGCAGAATTAAAGCTATTACTCTTGGACAAGTTTCAGCTATGAAAAATAGGAGATCCCCACACATGGTAAGTGCAGCTCTCCCAAGCACTGCTGCCTGCCTTGCCCACCTGTGCCCTAAAAGCCAGGTGGGCTGTAGGGCTGTCCCCAGCACAGGACTGGGCTGTGGGTCTGAAGTGCTTTTGGTGTGGTGACTCTGGAGTGCTGGGGACATAAAAAATGCAAGTGCCTGCAATACTAAATCAGAAAAAAAATTATTTTCCTTTGGCCAGCCATTAGTTGCCAGTTTGTCTTTATTTCCATATAGGGCTTCACAATAGTTAAACTTTACTGTAAAATGTGGCTAGGAGTGGCTGAGAGCTTTTGTGTCCTGATGCGTGATCCCCAGGGACAATGGAGGGCAGTCTCTCTGTTGTAGTTGTTGCAGTCTTCTTCAGGATCTTTGTGCACTGAACTGGAAACATTTCCAGTATGAATAAGTTACCTGAAATGGGATCTGCCTTTACACTCCAATTCCCACCATGCAAAAATGTGAACTTTGTGAGCTGCACAGTGAGACATAAAGCTCAGGGGAGGCTGAGAGGTTGTGTAAGGACAGGGGTTTAGTTATGCTCTTCTCTGGCTCCTCAGCATTTGAGCTAAATCAGTTTCATCTCTATTACCCACCAAGAGCAGCAGCAAAACAGAGTCACTTAAGCACCATTTCAAGCTAATACTTTTTACTTTGCAAGTGATATATAGGCCTGGTGCATGTGCCAGGTTAGTTGCCACAGCTCAGCTGGCAAAGCTGTGGTGCTGGAGAGGGTGAGCACAAGAGCATGGCCTCGGTGTAGGGTGTCTGTGTTCAAACTGCTTTTCACGCCGACTGGTTTTTACCGACTCTCCTACCAGTATTTTACAGTAGCTTTGATGAAGTGTAGCACAATACATGTGGGTAACTGCAAGGCCAAATGATGTTAGTCTTCAGATTTACACTCTGTTAGAGTTTAATCTTTAGTTATGAGAGTAGAGAAGGTTTTCTCATTATTTTGGCATGCATATACCTGCATATATACATGTCTCTGTGTGGCATAAACAAGACCTTCAGCTACCTCTAATCTGTAAATCTTCCACTGCGTTCAGTGAGCTACATGGATCTGCACCAGATGAGTATCTTGTTTTCTGCATAAATATTCAGTGCTCTAGGATTCAGAAAGATATTTAGCAATTTTGTTTAGCAATCCCTTTTCATTACAGTTTAAACCTTTAAAACTATGCTTCATAGAAATTTTAGAATAATCTGAACAACAGAAGACTCTTTTCTTATATTTCCCCTTCCCCTTCCCTTCCCCTTCCCCTTCCCCTTCTTTTCCTTCTTAATTTATATCTAAATTCAACTGCTGGGATAAATTTAATAGTTCGGTGTCTGGAAAATTTAGACATATAAGTTGAAAAAGGAAAAAAAAAAACAACCCAAAAAGGAAAAACAGGTGTGTTTTACCAATGCCGACTGAGCCTATGCTCAACAGGAGGAAGTAAGAAGGAAATTCTCCTAATATGAACAGCCACCGGCAACCGGTACAACAGGTATAGCTGTGTGTTTGAACCAAGCAGAGAAACATAATCACGGAAATAAGGCCACCTAAACAGCCTCACACCCAACCTTTCACAGAATCACAGAATGTCAGGGATTGGAAGGGACCTCAAAAGATCATCTAGTCCAATCCCCCTGCCGGAGCAGGAACACCTAGGTGAGGTTACACAGGAAGGTGTCCAGGCGGTTTTTGAATATCTCCAGAGAAGGAGACTCCACAACCTCCCTGGGCAGCCTGTTCCAGTGTCCTGTTACCCTCACTGAGAAGAAGTTTCTTCTCATATTTAAGTGGAACCTCCTGTGTTCCAGTTTGTACCNCCTTTCTGAGGTCTTCAAGTACCCCTTCTGCCAGTGTAAGACAGAAGTGCAGGGGATCCGGTTTAGGGGGGGTTTTGAGCCTAAAGAAACATATCTTTGATGTAGCATCAGGAGACTCATGGGTTGTTTCACCTGTCTGAGGACTGCATGTCACTACTTCTAGGCAATATCCTTGTGCAGGCGAATCCTTGAATTACTGTAGGCTCTGTGTGAATACAAGATCCAGCTCTGGGTTTTGTCTTTTAACATGCTGAAAGCTCTGACACACATGATTATACCATCCAGTCTGAAAATCCCTTTAAAATTAGTATTTTTCCAACATCCACTCAAAAACTGTAGAGCATAGTTTTCTTTTGTATAGCAGAGAACATAACAGGTTCAGTTAAAATCCTTTCAATTCCTTTTTATTGATTTTTATTTTTTTACTATTTGTGTTTGCTTTAGACATAGGAGATTAACAATATTTTTCCTTATGTCAGTTGTAGAGCTGTGTAATAAGCAATGAACCATGAATCTAATGTTCAGACCCATGTCAGTGGAAAGATTTTTTATCTCGTTCCCTGTTAACATGTGGAATTTTTTGGTAACAGCTAAATACAGCTCTTGCAATGAGAATTATGTTCCCCTGAATGATGCTAAAACAAGGCATGTTATTAAAGATCAGCTACTTTATCAGCTGTTGTTATATTTATATCTAAAGGCAATGAGCTGTGTTTTTTATTTTTCACATCCAGTCCCAACATGACTGAGTGTATTTAACAAGCAGGCGGGCCAGGTAAGGAGGACCTGCTGTTTGATTTCCCTTTGCTTTTCCCAGCAAAGGCAAACAAAAAATGCGCAAATCAGCTTCCTCCTGAATGTTGCCTCTGCAGGGTGAGCTTTGCAGGAGCAGTGCTGGTTCATTGGGGAGTGTCCTGGCTCCAGCAGCAACCAGCAGCAGATTCTTCAGCAATAAGTGTAGGAAGCTCACCAAAATTATAAATATCCTGCTGATGGCCTCTCAAAATGCAGTGATATGAACCAAAAACAACTCAGTTTCTTTCTAGGCAAATTCAGAGATTAAATGGCTGGATGTATTCTACTTTTCCCCCACTTTTTTTTTTTTTTTTTTTTGCAGGCTTCTGCAGAAGGGTCTGCTTCATGCCATAGGGTTAGAAATAACACATGAGGGCAGGCTGATTAACTACAGGCATATTCTTCCAGTAATATATTAGATACCCTCCTCCTCCCTTTTCTATTCAGTTCAATCAATTAAATTCAATTTACAGTTCATGGAAAAGAGAAGAGAGGGGAATTCCTGCCACATTTATTAGTTTACTATTGTAATTTTTCTACCCAGCTGACTGAAACAGAGAAATGAATGCTTCAGAATTGCTTTAATGCCACCGTGAGCATCAGTCCCTCTAAGCACACAAGGGTGGATGATGTTAGCTCCTCCTAAAAATTAACTCTGTAAAACAAACAAGGCTGTAGTCTACCTTTGTTGTTTGCTTATTGGAGGAGGAAATGGTCTCATGGTTGTCAGACATTGTATGTTCCAGGTATTATGTGCAGGTAAATAAAAGATTTAACAGTGCATTTAAAAGTAAATTGCCAAGTTTAGTTTTTCCACCCACTGGGGGGAAAAAACAACAACCAGAAACTCCCATTAACCAGGGCTGTAGCCTAACATTGACATTCTGGATGAGGTTATGCTATGATATTTTAACAGTTGCCTGCAGTTTAATAAAGAATACCAACCTTTCATTACTAGCCAACTAATTATGAAAAACTGAGCATAGTTGATTCTTTAATTGCACTACACTGTAATTAATTAGCCAGGATTCCCCACTTAGTCTTTTGTGGTGGCTACACTGCTGCAGGATAATATATCTCATGAGGCACGCACCACACTGCACATCTGGGCTCAGGTAATGGAGATATTTTCCTGGCATGTTCTAAGTCATTTCTGTGTCTCTCTTTCTCACTCTCACAGGACATTGTCAAAGACCCCAAGTTTATTGTTGGAGGAGCCACAAGAACTGACATTTGCCAAGGGGATCTTGGTGAGTGATTCCCCCTGGGTGGAGATGTTCATGCCTATACCTTGTGAGGAACAGCAGAAATATCCTCATGCATGAGGGTATGTTGTCCCTCCTGAACTGGAGGGGGCAGTGAAGCTGGAGGTACTGCTCATGTTCACTTTGCCCGCAGCCACCTCTTTAGTAGCATCCTTCCATCGTGCCAGGGACCATCCTGGTGCAGTGGGATTCAAGATCAAGGAAGGATCTCCACATGAGGGTACTGTGAACCCAAGGGAGTTCTTTGTCTACCAGCACCCCCAAACTGCAGCACAGTCAGTCCGGGCCAGGCAGGAACACACTTCCTGGGGTCACACAGGCTGTCTTTTGGATTTCAAGAGGGGTGGCAGCTAATTACCATAACATCTCCTCTGGCCCCTACATCACCTCCTTCTCCTCTTGAAGGGAAGAAAGTGAGGATTTTTTACCCCTTCTCAATTCACAGGTGACTGCTGGCTGTTAGCAGCCATAGCTTCTCTCACACTGAATGAAAAAACACTAGCAAGAGTGGTGCCACTGGATCAAAATTTTGGGCCAGATTATGCTGGAATATTTCATTTCCAGGTAAGATGAACATCTGCACAACATGAACACATTTCTGTCATTACAAGTCATGGTCTATTTTGCAGTGGGATTGCTGGTTGTTGCAGAGGAGACATTTTAAAAAACAGGGATTGTTGAGCTTACACTGTTGTTTGTTTTTTGAGAAATAGCCTTGAGGGCTACATCAGCCTCTCACGGGCACACACATAGCTGCTTCTGCTCTGTGAAGAAATATATGGCTTTAGGACTCATCTCACATTTTCCTGGTCCCACAAACCCAACTTAGGATATAAGGTCTTAAAACAGTTGGACTGAGATCTGTAATAGGTGTGTGTCTTAAAGGTGTCTTGAATCATGTGGTGATCACTTGTGTAGCTACATGAGT
This sequence comes from Brachypteracias leptosomus, assembly GCA_013401335.1. Lineage (NCBI taxonomy): Eukaryota > Metazoa > Chordata > Aves > Coraciiformes > Brachypteraciidae > Brachypteracias > Brachypteracias leptosomus. Next base: position 12,334 of record VYZX01000586.1, read on the forward strand.
GATGTTATCCAGACGAGGAGCTACAGTACAGCTCAACACTTTTGATGTTAGTCTTTTCTTAAGACATATTAACCTTTCTTCAGAACAGCCTACTGTGGTACAGTGGGAATGGATGATTTACATACAAGCTTGTGATTATCGTTAACTTACAATTAGAAGTGCTAGAACACTAGAGTCCTACATTCAGGAAATAATATGCTGTCAGCAGATTCATACCCCATCCTTTCTAAACAGTTTTGGCAGCACAACGAGTGGCTGGATGTCGTGATTGATGACCGACTACCCACCTTCAAAGGCCGGTTAGTTTTCCTGCACTCAGCTGAACACAAGGAATTTTGGAGTGCCTTGCTAGAGAAAGCCTATGCCAAGTAAGTCACACTGCACATACATAATTTGCTATTTGTACATACATTATTCACAACTCAAGTGAACAGCTTCTATCTAGTATTTTTTAGTGGTGGTGGTTGGGTTTTTTACACCTGCTGCTCCCCTGATCTAAAGATGTTATGTCTATCACTTGTGAGTTGGTCCAGCTTCCAGCACATCATTATATACAACCCTAGCTGATAGCAATAGAGTTGGATAAATCTTGAATCCTGACATTTGTGTTTCTGCTGAGACATCAATTGATGTTTCTGGCTAACTGTATATTTTTAAATGATTTGGCAGCTAGCAAGCCACTGACACACATTGCTACTCAGTCCTTGCCAACATAACAACTGGCACTAAAGAAAAAAAACAGGCTTTAGGGATATGGAGAAATGAATGAATTAAAAATATAATTAACAAGGAAAGCAGAATGATCCTGATACTCCTCCCTTATATCCTGGGTACATTTGGGGTACTTCTTTTGACTTCAGTGCTATTGCTGCAATTTTATGCCTGTGTGAGAAAGCACTCAAACATGGGTATCTTCAAAGTTTTGAAAGCATGTCCCACAGTCAGCATGTGTTTTCCAGGCTGAACAGCAGCTACGAGGCTCTGAAAGGAGGCAGTACAATAGAAGCCATGGAGGATTTCACTGGAGGTGTAGGAGAAATGTATGAAGTCAAAAACGCTCCTGACAATTTCTATGAAATCCTAGAGAAAGCTCTGAAAAGGTGCTCAATGGTGGGCTGCTCTATTGATGTAAGTAAGAAATGGAATCTGAATTTCTTAGTTTAGTTTTGTGGTTTCTGTGTTAAAAACCCTTACTTTTTAAAGACTGGTTAAATTAATGATAAGTAGATGGACATGTACTTAACTGTGCAAATAAAAGCTATGAACTGCTAGATATGTAATATTAATGTAGTCCTTAGTACAGTTGTTTAAAAGAAAAGAAAAAGTTTCATTACTTTTCAGCAGGCAACAGCCACTGTATAAAAGACAGTAATTACATGAGTATAAGCACTCGGTGAAAGTGAATTTTATCACTTGAATTATTTGGTCACTTTTAGCATTAATATTGACCATAGCTTTTTGAGGACTTACTGGTTCCAGAGACTACAAAACTTGGGGTTTTTTACCTCTGAATTCTGTAACAACACCTTTGGGGACTCAAGACAATTTTCAGCATCAGTTTATTTGTTCATAAACAGGGATTGGGGCTTAAGCTATGTCAGGTTTATCCCTCCATAGACTAAAACCTCCAGCTTTCCCAGAGAAAAAGTTGCTAGTGGGTAGCACCTGTGTAGGTTACTGACACTGCTCTGCCAGTGTGTCTGACCCAGGGTAAAAGGAGCTATCCATGTGTCCTTAGCTTTCTGGAGAAAAATGTCCGAGCTGCTCAGTAGCAAGAATGAAAGCCCCGCTGCTGTTCCTTGCTGACTGTGCTCAGTGGAAAAGGCAGCTTGGAAATGAGTGTGCCAGGTTTCTCCACCAGAATGAGCAGCTACAGAAAAAGGTTTCAGTGCAAACGAAAAATCACACGAAGCACAAAATGTTTCGTTTCCCTTCAGGGTACTTGTAGCAAAGGCAAAGGAAGTGCACAGGCTGAGGGAGAAGGAGAAAGGCTTTTGTTTACCCTCTGCCCAAAAGCCTTATCATTGAATATTGGGCTGGGCTGAAGGAGACCTGTTGTCTCGAACCCGTTGCCTGCCTGCCTGAGAACAGGACTTTCCAACAAGCTCTCTCTTTTACCCAAGTCTGTACTCTCAACTTTGGGTTCAGTGTTTTCTGATTTGAGTTTCCCTTTCTCTCCTGGTGAAGTTTTGCTTCTTGAAAAGATTAATTAAACATTCATTGAACTAGAGAGAGTGTGATACTCAGCTAGCTGATGGGACCCTTCACAGCCCTGTCAATGTCTTTTTACAAGAAATGAGACCATATCAACACCTGATCTCAGTCTGAGAGCACCTTTTCCCATCCCTTCACTGGCACAAACTACATTTGAATGAGAGTTAAGATTGAGGTCTTGAAAATGTAGATGATGTTGATGCAAAATCACAGGGGCAAAAAAGGTATTTCAGCCTGAAACCACCTTATTTTTCCTCTGAGTGAACAATGCTAAAAGAAAAATAAATAAAAAATGTTTTCCTTTCCTCCAAGGGCACCATTGCACCCTCACTGTCTGCATCGAGCAGACAGACAAGTTCTCTGTTCATAGTATTGATTAGCCCCTGACCTCCCACCTGATGCTTGGAAGGGACCAGGTGACATCACTTGTGATCTCACTCTGAAGAGAGGGATTCACAATTTTTTTCCCCTATTTCAGACCAGCAGTGATGCCGAGTCAGAAGCCAAAACCCGCTTTGGCCTTATAAAGGGCCATGCTTACTCCGTGACTGGCATTGATGAGGTACGTTCAGCAGTGCAGGGCAAGGAGAGACCCGGGGAAAAGTTAAGGGAGTGTCCCTCAACCACAGGTGACAGGGGGAGTTATCCTGGGGGATTTATCCATATTTCCCATTCATCTTTCCCTCCCACATCTCCTGTAACAGTCTGCATCTTTTGTCCAACTGTTACACCAGCTTGCCCAGCCCCTGCATGCTGGAGAAGTCCTGCTCCCTAGCTACTGACACTTGGTGTTTCCTCTATTTCTTTCTTCCCCAGGTGAGCTATCGGGGCCAGCAAGTGCAGCTCATAAAGATAAGGAACCCCTGGGGACAGGTCGAGTGGAATGGCCCATGGAGTGACAAGTGCGTACTCTGTCCCATATGTGCCAGCCCCACAAAGACCAAATCCCAGCTGCTGTTCCACAGCCAGCTTTCTGCAGCCCCAGCTATTCCACAGGAAATTAAATTAAGAGTTTGCACACGTATAACAGTATTACTGCCATGCTAACATGTCACCCTCAGCGTTTTCAAAGCTGCTCAATTATGGGCACACTGTCAGGGTTGTTTAGCCCCCAAAATCTAGCAGTAGCAAAAAACATGCATTAATATAAATGGAATAAGTTAATTTTAAGACACTCCAGATTGGAAAAATTATACATTTGGAGTGATTTTTTGTTTCTTTTTTGCAAGCCTGTTACTATAGTACTTGTAACTCAGCAGCAGTACTTTCTTCTACTGTGGACAAGCTGGAAACAGATATTGTATTACTTGCTCTCCGTAGCTTATGAGTGTCTAGTTGCATTTATTGTTCTGGGTTTCTAAACATGTCAGGAATAGACAGGGACATTACAGATTATATGTGACCATTAAATGAGACACTCTCCATGTGGTTCCCACCAAAGTTGTGGAAGGACCCAAAACCATGAGAAGATTGGTCTGAAACCCAGTCTTACCAAAGGTAAATAAAGTTCAAATAATACAAAAAAAAAAAAAAAAGTCAAAAATAATACTGCATTCCTCCCCTAACATATACTTTCTAATATATTTTTGCACATATGCATGGTTTCATTTTTGTTTCACTTTCTTCTACTACATTTTCTTTATTCACACAGATGTAGAGGAGAGGAGCCATAACCTGCCTGGCCCTTTAAAATTGCTGAGACAGTCATCTGTAGGACTACTTTGAATGTCCCTATCCTTAGCACAACTCAGATAAATGAAGTATTTCCACATCAGCTCTGATACTTTATTATCTTGAAAAAGAAAAATGTGGACAATTGACATCTATAATGAGTGATTAAATCTCAAGAAATGGAGAGGTTAAGATCAGGACAGGTATCTGGCAATCCGTGCTCTTTGTTGAAAAGGCTGTCTCTTCAAAACAGGGCTCTGGTTCTGCACTTGGGAGGTTTTCTGGGACTCGAGATGCAGAGGGGCTCGCAGGGCAATACAGGAATCTGTATTAACATTTCACGGTGGTTGCTGGAATTAAAAACCTCGCTACAAGGTGCCTCTTACTCCTTGTTTCTTATGTCAGATTGGAGATGTGGTAGGGCATTTCCAGGTTTAAAAAAAAGCTTTAGCAGGTTTTCTTACTGGTTTTGACCTGCTGTAGCTGGAGTTGTAGGGGTGAATAAAAAGGAGGCAAAGACTTTATCTGGAACCCCAGCTTCTCCAGCAAATCTCTCTGTATAGGGGAAGGAGACTATTCAGTTCCCACTGACTCAATTTTGAAGAAAGATCTGGCCCTAAATTACTGACAAACATTAAGGAAGAGATGGTGCTACAGATGGAAAATGGATTTGAGGAGGAGTATGATTTACCAAAATCTTGAGGTTTACCAATAGTTCTTTTATACACAACCCCAACACCTGACAGCAGTCCCAACTCTGGGTGCAGGATCATCCTGGGAGCAGCTTTGGGATCTTTGGCCTGGTCCTGCTTCCAGTTACCTTAGTTGGATCTCTGTGACCATGAGTGACAGCAGGATTTAGGAAACCTCTTAAATGCATCTGTTCGTGTGAGACACTCAAATAAAACAGCCTGCTGCTGTGTCCAGCCAGTTGTTCTGAGCCAGGAAAAATTAATTGACACATACCCATAGTAAAGCTTGGTTTTATTTTCTTGCAGCTCTCTGGAGTGGCGCTCAGTCAGTCCATCGGAGCAGAGACACCTATCGCAGGCAGCACTGGATGATGGAGAGTTCTGGTAAGCCACAGATTTTTAGTGTGCAGCTCTAGTCAGAAAACAAAGCTTAAGGGGCCAAAACAAGCAGTAAGGAAGAAGTCTCTGTGTTAGAAAATGCTCAGTTTCTTCCTAGGAGAGGGCAGGCAGAATGCTCACTTGGTTTTCTATGTGTTTCATCTGTGCCTGTGTCTATTTTAATAACAAAAAGCATTTTAAAAGTCAGCTTAGTTAATGGCATTAACATATTTCAAATACTATGTGTCTCCCATGAATGTGACACCCGTTACACTCCTCCTATGAACAAAAGCAGGCTCTACAGAAAGGAGCATTTTATTTCACTGTGTCACCTATGAAATGCCTTCATTATTGATGTTAGACATGCACTGGAAGAGAAGGGAGGCCTGAGAAGCAATACTACTTGTTACAGAAAGTAAAAGAACACCAAGATATGTGTGAAATGATGGAAAATTTTAAGAAAAGATGAAATAAAATGGAAAAAAAAAAAGTTGTGGAAATTGCTTTAGAAGTTTGAAGTGTTCTTCATGCCAAATTCACAATCTCAGACAGAGCAGATGGCTGACTTGCATATGATCCCCCCCTACATCAACCGTGCTGTGCATTACTGACAATGTGCCTGGTCACATTCTCTGGGGCCAGATACTCATCTCTTTTACACAGAGGTAAACCTAGAGAGGTGTGCAATGAGGCTAATACAGATTTTTCCTGTAAGTTAAACCAAAGTTCATCTTTAGGCCTGAAAAGTGATTTGAGATAGACAGTGCAGCATGTTAAGTCACATAAAATGACTTATCCCAAACTTTGATAGCTCCAGAGAGAAGTCCAGTGACTGATCTATTGCTTAGGTATTTTTACATAGGATATTTTGAGTTATTTTGCTATTGACATTGCAAATTCAGTAAGGGATTTCCAGTTNAAAGCAGGCAAAGACTTTACCTGGAACCCAAGTAACTCAAGCAAGTCTCTCAATACAGGGCATGACTTAAAGCCTGACTGTGCGATGGAGGTAAAAGTGTGCAAGTAGGCATTAAATGAGCAATAAAATTCAGGAAAAAGTCATCTGTCCAACAGAGCTAAGCTGATAGTTAAGTAAGTCCTTGGAAGGCTGATAAAAATTAATGAGGTTGAGCATACCCAGACAAATGTTGTCCTTCCTCATCCAACATCTCAGCCGTTCAGAGTAGAAACAAAGGCCATTGTGACTAGAATTTCCACTGAAGGGGTTAAGTGGTCTAAAATCATATGCAGAAGATAAGAAATGTTTCCAAAACCAGTCAGGCAAGTTTGATAGCAGCTAAACCCTCCACCCAGTCCATCAGACTTATTCTTCCTAATGCCTTTTGATTTGTGTATTTCTCTAAGGAGCGTTTGCCTCTTTGCCCCCTCTAAGCCACACCTTGATGGTTTCCCCATCAGGCTTCATATACAGACCTTGTGTAAGCAATAATGTGACGTATCCCTAAAGACATTAAAATGGTCAGATAAGGAAAGAGATGACTATAGCTGCTTCTCTTCAGCTTTCAGTTTGCTCCTACCGTGGTTCTTGCTAATGCAATTTAGCTGAGATGGCGAATGATCTATGTTCCTGCTGCTGCATCTGAGGACATTTGGTCAGTCTACTCACCACTCCTGGTGGTGACTTGGCTTGTCTCTCTGGAAAGATGGGGTAATCTTTATGAGGTGATTTGAAAACTGCTGCTAGAAATCGTGCGTAGCAAAGTTATTAGGTCCTCAAGAGTTCAAACATATTCTCAATGACATGCATTATCTTTGGGTTTAGCAGATAATGTAAGGTGCAATGGGACTCTTGTTGGCCACAACCAGTTTCTACTGAAATAGACCTAATAGTAAGGTTTACAGTCAGTGAGCTCTTTGTACATCATTTCTTATTGTGTCTGGAAGCTGAAAGGAAGCCCAGGAGCCTACTATGCACTCATGGACAACTTCTGTAACTGTGCTGCATATTTTGGGGCCAGCTTATTCTGTGTGCTGACCTGCACACAAGACAATGGTCATTTCGTCTACATAGGCTTATTTCTGTTAAATAGAAGAGGAGGAATGAGAAATATATCTGTTTATTCTCATGTATTGTGTTAGATTTAATCCTAGGTGGAATAGGAAGGCTAGGAAGAAGGGTAGTGCAGCAAGGGAAATTAGATCAAAAACTATGGAACCTTTAAAGCAAGATAAGTGTCGTATCATCAGAGAAAAGACCTTTTGTTCCTTTTGTTCTTTAGATTTGCGAGGACTGAAGAAAACCTTTATAGTAAAATGCTGAGGACCTGCTGACCTTAGGAACTACCCCAAAGATATTTTGGCTACGTATTAGCAGTTCAGATCAGTCTTGTCCAAGTGCTTCTACTAGATGCAAAGAAGGCATCCTGCTGTTGGCTAAGAGATCATCTCACTCACCCTAGTCCCTTCCCTCCTAAAATCAGAAAGTCAAAGTCTTCCCTTCCTTTCATCACTACAAATCCAGGACAGCCCTAGGGAAGTCAGAACAGGTGTTTTACCCCTTAAGAGCCAAACCTGATCTATAAGATGCAAATCCTTCATCTGCTTTACATCACATTTCCAAAGACCCCTGAATTGCATAGCATGGCCAGGAAATGGAGCTACGTAGAGACAGATTTTGCTATGCTGCCCCTGCTCTAGTGTACTGAGCATCAAAGTGAGAATTAGCAGTGCCTAGGGCTAGCAATATATGGGAATAGCTGAAAAGGAGGACAGAGCTCAGGAAAGTGAACCCTGCTGTTTCTTCTCACACTAAAAAGCAGTTGTAAAATGGCCCATAGCAAGCATAAATTAATACCACCACAAACACCTATTTCTTATACAGTAGAAAAGTGGAACTGATTGCATTAGGTGAGTTACACTGAGGGCAGGATGGGTCCTATCTGCCACTGCCCCAGACAAACATATGGTCTTGGAGAGCTTTTGCTCTCCTGCTACTTCATTTTGTTGTTAGGCATCAGTCACTTCAGGAAAATGATAGTTATAGAAATTTGTGCTAGGGAGGAGATCAATTTCCTTATGTTATTTCTATGGTCCATGGAGACAAGAGGAGACTTATAGACAGTGATTCAGAGAGAGGACATATCTGGATGCTAAACTGCCTGCAGGAATCACAGAATGTTAGGAAGGCCTAATACTTCTCTCCCCTTTTAGAGAGGGAAGTTCAGCCTACCAAAGCTACTCTCAGTCTTAGAATGTATGGGCCTCCTGTCCTTGCAGTGCCCACCATGCAAGCTGCTGTCTCTTAGGCAGCTTCCCTGCTCTGTTCCTTTTGCACAGGGCTGCACACCATGACAGTGGTGCCTGGCTCTGACCGCCCCTTCCTTGGCTGTTTGCTCAGTCCTGAATAGCAGGCTCCTTGGCCAGCAGGACGGTTGATATCTTTTTGCCCTTTACTTGCTAGATAAAATCACATGGCTTATCTGCTTCTAAGCATGCCGAGCAGGCTAGTTTCAACCAGCCCAGCCCAGCAGCTCAAAAATATCCATATTGTGGCATTTGCTTCCTCCTTCTCATGGCTGTATATGTGTGTCTACCTTGGGTATAAAATATATGTAGTGCAATCTATGTGACAGAGTAGCAGGTAGTCGCACCTATACCACCTTCAAGAGCAGGTTGGAGCCACAACTCAAGTCCAAAACCACTTTTTGTCTCTCATGTTTGGTGTCTGTTTTTGCTAGGTCCCAGGCACCCGTAAAGGAGGAAAGAGTGAGCAACTTGAACCTAGGCACCTTAGCAGAGGCCCAAAATGTGACTTTAACTCCTGTGCAGAAAGGCTAATCATACCATGGTTTGGCTAATCCATCACCATGTGTCCCTTGTAGTGCTGTCATGCGGCTGACATTGAGCACTCAGCTGACTCGCAAGCAGACTTAGGTCCTGAAGAGATGCCTGCCATCCTTTGCTTGGCTCTTTGGCAATATAGATACAGCCAGTAAGGCCAGGTTATTGTTGGTGTAATAACATTTTCCACCATAGTTTTTGTGCCAGTATCACTTCTTTTCATCTTATATGCAACTGTAACTGAAAAAAATCAACGGAGTTATAGTGTATGAAGAAAGCCATAAGAGATGTCAGAATCAGACTCAGACAATAAGGTTGCTTGTGTTTTACACCACAGTGATGGAGAGCTAGTTTCTCCCCTGGTATGCACTAGCATATCTCCATGGTCACTGAAACTATCCAGACCCACACAAGCTGGTGATCTATCTGGCCTTGGGACTCTGGGGAACGAGTACTTCTGCTGGACATCCTTCACTGAAGTGAATGACTTCCCGTCTTTCTCTCAGGATGAAATTTGAAGACTTCAAAGTGCATTTTGATAAAGTTGAGATCTGCAACCTGACTCCAGATGCCCTGGAAGACAGCACTGCCCACAAGTGGGAGGTGACCATCCACCAGGGGAGCTGGGTCCGGGGATCCACTGCAGGAGGATGTAGAAATTTTCTAGGTAAATAGATACTGCTTTGAAAATGAAAAGCAGGCACTGAAGTCTTTACCCTTCTTTAGCCACTTCCCCTGTTATTCCATTGCCAGAATAGTGGTTGCAGGCCAGGCCAGATGAGTCTCAGGCAGCAGGAACCAGCCAAAGGCACAAATGTTCATATGGTCACACTTAAGGCTTTGTGTTAAAAGAGCTGCTTTCTTTGTTCTCAAGTTCATTGGATGTGATTTGCCTCTCATTTACATTTGCATGAACAAGACTAGCTCTAGATAAGTCACTTAAATTGCAGCAATAAGTGTAAAATGAGACAAAAATGCAGCTTAGCCAGTATGTTTATGTGGGTCTGAAGTAGCATAATGGATCTGAACTGTGTTCCTCCAGACTGTCACCAGCACTATGGGATCATTGTAGCTATGTACCTTTAACAAAATCCCATCTGACAACTTTATTTAAACCATGATAACCTAATAAAATATCAGGCCTAAAATCTTTTCTACACCTAGTTCCATGAAGGACTTTGGAATTTGGCACATTTTCTGCAGAGCTGAGCGGAAAAAAGCGTAACAACTAATGGAAAAACTGAATTTGAGCAAAACCTCAGCTTAACTGCCCTTTTTGTCTTTTTTTTTTTTTTAGTAGTAATAATAGTGGTATTATTATTCTGAGGCAGAAAACTCTCTGGTGTTCTTTACATTGGCAGAGACTTTCTGGACAAATCCACAAATCAAGCTACATTTGACAGAGAAAGACGATGGACAAGATGACTGCACATTCATAGCAGCATTGATGCAAAAGAATCGCCGTAAACTCAAGAAGCTTGGTGCTGAAATGTTGACCATTGGCTACTCTATTTACGAGGTACTCCTCTGATTTTACAGCGCAGAAGCCACATTATCAGTATTAGCATCTTTTCCTGGGTTTGTAACTCTGCCAGACATCATGTATTTTTAAGGCCCTCACTCTTAAAATAATCTTCTCCATTACATCAAGCCCCACAGAGAATTTTTATGTGATTGGGATGGGGTCCTCTCAGAGGAGGATTTAGGAGTGCCTGTGAGGCCATGGATTCCCAGGATAGACTCCTCAGCCCCATGATTCTGTCATCCCCTGCCTGGCTCCCAGAGAGAGGATGTTGCTTTTTAAGAACCTCTTGGAGCACATCGCACACAGGGGTGTTTGTCCTTGAGTGAGGTTGAGGTTGGCAAATCTGTTGTCACTACTCTGTGACATGTCACCTGGGATGGTGATATTTAATGGCAGGGAGTGTTAAGTAGGAAGACAGTGTCTCAGATTCCTCTTAGACTGCCTTCTGGGTAGGAAAGGACCACAGTAATGTGTCCTTGCCATGAGGTGGGAGTTAGGTTGCTGGGAGCATCTGGGTGAAGGGATGAGAGTCAGGGTCATAGCCAGGGGAAAGGCTTGTGCCAGGCAGAGTTTAGGTCTGTGATTGGGAAGGGGGCAAGGATGGCCCTCAGCACAGCCCGGCCAGTGCAGCATTGCCTTTGTTTTCCCTTCTAGAGCCCCAATAAAGATGGACACTTGGGCAAAGACTTCTTTAGGTACCATCCCTCCAAGGCCAGGAGCAAAACCTACATCAATTTAAGGGAAGTATCTAACCGATTCAAGCTGCCGCTGGGTGATTACATTCTTGTCCCGACCACGTTTGAGCCACACCAGGAAGCAGATTTCTGCCTGAGGATTTTCTCTGAGAAGAAAGCCATCACTGAGTAAGTTGGCAGTGAGTCCCAGGCCCTCTGGTGCTCCCCCACATGGGGCTGGTGGCTGCTGGGGAGAGTCTGGCTACCAGGCACCCAACCCTACAGCAGAGCCCTGGCATAGGAAGCTCCTGATGGGTTTTTTTGCATTTGACCATTTTTGCTAAACCTAACTTTTTTTGGACAAGAGTTTAACAGGTGGGGAAATAGGGCTTGCCATAGTGAATCTGCTAGAAGCTTGACAAGGAAGAGTTGTTAGCTGCCTGGTACTGTTTAGCAATCCGTGGATGCAGCAGTGTTTTTTTCTGCCCGAAGTTTTCCCAAATGACAATTTTGTATTAAAAAAGGATATTGAGGAAAAAGTGTGTGCACAATGGATAAAGAGGTGAATCCTTTGACAGACAGCATGCACAACTGTGCCTTACCTGAGTCCAGCTTAAAATCTCTTTTAAGGGCTTATACCAAAATTTAAACTGTGCAAAAATCTGATTGTCTGATTAATTTTATCTAAACTTAACCTGTTCAGTGAAAAATATAGTTTCATCATTCACCCCTGGAAAATGTAATAAGCAAGCTTCCACCCCAAGCAGATGTTGAATATCTCCAGATACTGAATAAGGTTTTGTTTTCTCCAGGGATCTTGATGAAAACGTTGCCATTGATCTCCCTGAGGTAGGTCTACAGAGTTAAAATAGCAAGAGAATGGCTCAGCAGAAGCCAGCACGCGCTGCTTTTACTGTCTTTGACTAAAACACATTAATTTCACAGGAATGTTACACAATTGCCAGCTTTGTGTATGTGACTGAAACAGCCAGTTCTGCTGAATGTGGTAAAAGAGCTGTAACAATCCAAATCATAATCATTATGCTTCTGCATCCACTTCAAGGCAATCAGCATCAGCCAGCACCAGGGGCAGGTATCAGCCACCATGGGCCTGCTAAAAGCACACCTGTTAGCACTGGAGAGGCACATGGCCATTTAAAAAATTCTTTTAAAACTTTATTTATTATAAAAAATAAAAAGGCAAGAGAATGTCCGCAGACCTACATTCTGTTTGCATACAAATATCTTTATTATACTTATCAATATCCGCAGGGCTTGGGAGGGAACACGTGTGTGCCTACTGAAAGGATTAAATTCTTTTTTGTTTCTGAATGGCCTGCTCTGCCCACTAAGCACTAATTGCAGCTGAGTCTGAGTCAGCTCCTGTTTAACTGTGTCCCTGCAAATAAGCCGTTAATTGTGGTGTGCCTTTCCACGGAAACAAGCTAAGCCAAGATCACATGTATCTCTCTTTAGTAAAACTCTCCTCCAGGGACCATCTAACACACACGTCTCCATTTCTGGGGTCTCAGGGCTATGTTCAGTAGAAAAGCAAATCTGTTCACCTGTCCCAGTATCATTAAAGGACTGCATTGAAACTTGAGGGAAAGGAAGTGAGGAACATACATACGGTCTAAAGAAGTGTAAGTGGCCAAGCAGTGTCACCAGGGCCACTCTGGTGACAGTACAATAAATAGTACCCATGTTGTATCTGCTGTGGGTAGAGGAAACAAAGCCCAATTCTTTGCTTCCTGTGCTGTGCAGTTGCCTTTTTTTTTCCTCATTTTTTTTTGCCCAAGAACTCCTGTCTGTTCACATGATCACCCCAACTATAGCAGTGGCTCTACACTATTGCATGTCTCTGCTCATCAGTTTAGGCTGAAGCCTGGACTCTACACCCCTGCAATGGCACTGGGGCACTCAGCTGGCAGCCAGCTGGAAGTGCTTCCAGGCTCAGAATGGTGCTGAGTAATGTACTGAAGTGCAGCCACCTCTGACCTGATGCTCTCAAGAAGGGCCAGAGGTCCCTGGGTGATACTGCTAGAAAGACCTCATTAGAACTGTGGTTGTTCAAGGACTGGAGAAGCAGAGTGGTGCAGGGGTGGGATGAGAGGAGAGGTGTTTTCCAGGATGGGTGCTCTTGGTTTTGACACAGCCAAGGCAATGACACGCCATGCAATCATCCAGGCAAAGGAAATGAGGTGGTGAGACTTTCTTTGGGCAGCTAGATGGTTGAGAGGCCTCAGGTCTAGCATGTGTACCCTTATTTTAAGATGTACTGTGGTCCCCTGATGCACAGAAGGGCTACATGCAGGAGAAATGTAATGTTTTTAAATTCTTATAATGACTTGCACAATTGATGTTGCAGCCTCCAAACCCAACCCCAAGCCCACAAGAAACTGAAGAAGAAAAGCATTTCCGGGCACTGTTTGAGCAGATTTCAGGAAAGGTGAGTGCAAAACCCTTGCAGGTCATAGCAAGGTGTAGAAAGAGGGGAGACACTTCTGCTCCCACCCAGGGCCAGATGAAATGAAAATAATGTATTTTGGGAGGCATATGTTTGTTGTAGTGTGTTATTTGGGCACCAGATGTCACCATGACTTATGGCTAGATGGAGAAGGGTGCAGTCCCTGGTGAGCAAGCAGGAGAACCAAAGCTAGAATTCAAGCTCTGTGGAAGCCTACCTAGTTCAATGTCAAGCTGCAGTTTATTTTTCTTTGAATCAATGGTTCCCACTTGAGATCTCATTCAGAGAGCCTTATGCACAGCACCTCTCTTGTATTTTGCCAATCCTTTAGTTTTTAGCCTTTTCTGGGTTTTGTTTGGTCCTCTTTTCCTGAGTTACAATAAAGTACAGATGGGTGATGTTTGTGTTTTCTGAGGTTTTGGGTATGTCTGATTACAAAAACATTCAAGTAACGGATGCTGCACTTTTTTTTTTTTTACTTTAGGACATGGAGGTATCTGCAGAAGAACTCCAATATGTTCTGAATGCTGTATTAAAAAGAAGTAAGTGCTGATAACTTCTAAGTTAAGGGCTGTAAAGAACTTTATAAAAGCTACCATTAAATTAACTTACAGATAAAAAATAAAGGCTGTGTCGACTCCTTCCTGGTGTCCTCCAGCCAGCTGGGACAGAACCAGGAAAATATCTGGTCCAGGCTCTAATGATGAGTCTGCCCTGCCTCCAGCATGATCTATGTCAGTTCAGCAAGGCCAGCTCTCCACTGCACTACTGCTCTGCTGTGGACAGACAGGCGCTGGGCTGGGACTTGTAAGACATATACACAGTCATGACCCTGCTACAAGCCCTTTGTACAATGGGAAACCCTCTGGCTCTCTGAGCCTCATCTCCTGATTTATGAAACAAGGACAGTATTTCCTGTCTTGGCTTCAGTAAATACCTCTTCTGTCTGGACTGTGACTTCTCTACAGTGAGGGCTGTCTTCATCTTCCAGTGCACAGATCCTGTCACAATCAAGATTAAGTGCCAGCTGTCTCTGCTTTTGAAATCCTGTTTTCTACTTTCAGTTTAAAAAAGACAAATTTACCCAATGACTTCTTTCTTATTATTGTCCTTTTCAGCAAAGAACATCAAGCTCAAGAGCTTAAGTTTAATTTCATGCCAAAATATCATTTCTCTTATGGATGTATCCTTTCAAATAAGTGCTTGTGAGGCTAAATGAATACTGAATATAATTGTCCATAGCATTACCTGTCATGGATATCAGAGACAGATGTGGTAATGTCACAACAGAACACGACCCAAAGAAACATACTACGGGAAAGTTGTATTCTAATTTTTATTTTAGAAATTTAGGATTAGGAGCTTCAAAACAGACCATTTTCTACTGCAGACTTAGAGGCAGATGCTTTTATGCTGATCACTTTTAGAAGTAAATCTCAGATAACTTCTGTATAGAACAGTGCATTTTTCAAGCTGTGGTTTCTTTGAAAAAGGTCTAGAAGAGATAACTCAAGTGACTCTTCTTAAGTCTGTTGTCTGAAGAGTTAAATTCACCAGACAGAATTGTGCATGCAAGTTATGGGTCAGAAATTAAGGATCAGCAAAATGTTGAAAATTACTGATATAAAAGATGTGGGGTTTTTCACAACCAGATTAAAAACTGGAAAATCTGGTCTTTCAGCTAGATCCTGAAAGTCTAGGAAGCAGACATGTGGGTGAGAGTTATCTGTCCAAATTTAGGCATTTGTGGTGTAGGTGTCTACATCTAAGCTATCTTTTTAGACTTCTTTTGTAGATAGTGAAAATGATGGTATAATTATGCTTGTTCTGGATGTGCTTAACTGTGAGGCATGGTAAATGACTGCTCAGACACTAGATGAGATGAATCACAGCCCTGGTACTTCATAGAATCATAGAATCGTCAGGGTTGGAAGGGACCTTAAAGATCACCTAGTTCCAACCCCCCTGCCATGGGCAGGGACACCTCCCACTAGATCAGGTTACTCACAGCCCCATCCAGCCTGGTCTTGAAAATGTCCAGAGATGGGACTTCCACCACCTCTCTGGGCAACCTATTCCAGTGTCTCACCACCCTCTTGGTGAAGAACTTCTTCCTAATGTCTAATCTAAATCAACCCACCTCTAGTTTTGACCCGTTCCCCCTAGTCCTACCACTACCCAACATCTGGTGGTTGTTGAGCTTGCTTAGCATGGCTTCTCAGGTAGAGCTTTTCGCAGTGTGCTGTCCTGTTAGACATTTTTGTTACGCATAAAACAGATACAGTCCTAACAAGGCAAGCATCTAACATTTGGTTTATGTCTTGCTTGTTCAGCTGAGAAGTTCATATGTTTTACTTCTCTTGTTCCAGTCCATGACAGAGGTAACATCTTCTCAAACATTTCTAACAGAAAACCAAAATAGACAAAACTTGATCCTATTAAAACTATATCCATAGTGTCAAAATTCAGTGCAGATCAGTAACCATGCATATGCAATGAGAAACGGGGGACCAGTCCTAAATTTCCTCCCTTAAAAACCAAGCTTCAGGAGGGAGCTGGTCGGTGTTCACATCTCATCCTTACATGGTATTGGGACAGAGCCAGGGTCTGCACTTGACCCAGGAGCATGGCAGCAGTCCTAGGTTTACTATTTAGGATATAATTGAATAGTTTCCATGATTTGCAATGCTTCCAAGCAAATCTCTGCATAGTTTTGAACAAATGGAGAGACATCTCAGAGCATCTCCTCTGCTTTGGAAGCACAAGGAACGCAGACACAATCATCCCACTCTGTACATGGTGTTTGGAGAACAATGGAGGAGCAAAATGACATGAATGGAAACCCAAGTCAATGCTGGCAGAGCTTCCTCTGTGTCATATGCCACCAAATTCCCTGGCTACAGTCACCATGCTGTGGCACAGAGCAGGGGCAAAGTTCTAAATGACCACAGGAAGAAGAACTTGTCTGGGTAAAAAGACAGCCTTTTTGCAGGAGTGATAACATTCTGAGGATCTGTGGATGCCCTCAATAATGTCACCAGTGTAGGTGCTAAATAGCAGCAGGCTTTAGTTAGACTCCACTTGGCACGTTTTGACCTTTATGAATACTTGCTGTGCTAGGGTCCATCCGAGCAAGGGCTTTGTTCTGGCAAGTAAGATAGAAAGGGGAATGGACCGATTCCTATCTAGCATTTCAGAACAAGTGCCCTATCCTGCAAGTGAGCTGTGCTTGGGGGGCATCAATAACTCAATAAAATAAGTATTAAGACCCTCACACTCCAGGCAGAGGGAAGGCTGGGCAGATCTAATTGCTGCCTCTGAGAGCTGCCATATAGACATTATTTCAGACCATGAGGACCAGATTTTCCCAGCCCTCACCGCACTTCACGTTATTTTTCGATTGAGCCGTTGCAACAGAGCCTGGTCTCTAGATAAAAATAGTGAATAGCACATTGTTTAAGTCCTTCGAGTACAGGAGCAATTTGTTTTAATCAGGTAATTTAACTCTCTGAATCATTTATATCCCATTTACATCCAAAACTGTTCTCCCTTTAGAACAATCTGTCTTTCTTTCTCCTGTGGAGCCTGCATTTCTTAGCTGTGGTTTTATATCACATAATGTTCCCCAAGTATCACAGCCACAGCCATGACTGTAACTGCCCGAGCTGCACCTCCTGAGAATTCCCAGTATTAGCTTCAGTGGCACCATAGGCTTCCCAGGCAACTTAACATTTTCTGCTTAAAGGAACAGCACTGATAAATTCAGACAAAATTCATGTAACAAATCCTCTTCCTTAATTCAGATTACCAGACCAGTGGCAATGGGAAACTAGAATTTAATGAGTTCAAAGTTTTCTGGGAAAAATTGAAGAAATGGATAGTAGGTGACATTATTCATTGTATTCATTTCTCTATTTCATTAGCTATTTCCTGAATAGTTTATTATGTATGTGCAGACAAAAATGGAGACAGGAGTGTTTATAAGCCACAAACTTTAACTCAAAACAAATGTTTTTAAAGTATGGGAGCTTGTTTTGGATAGTCGAAGACATTCTTAGCTTCCCACGATGCTAACCCATAATGGTTTTCAAGAAATCACAGAGATTTTTGTAAGCAAATCAACTATGTTTGGGATAAAAAATGCAATGGGCACTAATAAGTAAGCCAATCAAAATGAAACTTAAGGAGTTTCCATTACTGCTGTTGTACAGAAGAAAGTGATGATTCATGACTAGTAGGAAGCAATAATTTCCTAACTCACTGCATTTCCATTATTGATCTCTCAGGAGTCAACTGTACTGAAGTCTGGGAAAGTGATGATTCTAATTTTAAACACATTTTCCTGCCACTGTATATGGCGGTAAAAATAAGCAGGGCTGCAAAATCAGGCCACAGACTGAATATTCAAATAAAGACATCATAATTGTTTCCTCATGGTCATTAATAGTCTCTTCTGAATTCATACTTCACCCAAGCATTCGAAATATGCAGTTCTCTGTTTCTTGTCTAGCCCATTAGAAATGGGCTCTTTTTCTGGGCACTGATGTCACATCTCTTTTAACAAAGGGCACATTGTTTTTTAACAAGGGGACTTGAGAAATTCTTGTTTCCTGTAGGAAGATTTGCACATATATTTGCTAGAAAATTTTAAGCTGAATGTGACAGCTTTAAATAACTCATATTCCAAGGGAGAGTCATTATTATCATCTCATTAAAAGGATAGAATTTAACTCTAGCTCGATAATTATTCAATATTTAGGTAAAAATTCAAACCATTTGTACAAGCTCTCTTGGTTGTACCATGAATGTGGCTGTTTAGATCTTTTATGCCTAGAGGCAAATGAGTGAGTGACAATCTTAACTTCATGTTAAACAATTGGTCTGTAGCCTTCAGAATTATGGAGAAAAAATAAAAAGAGATTAAGAGAATACGTCAGTTAAGAATTAAGAGTTAAAAGACAAAGAACAATACGTCCTTCCCAGATAATATCACTTTTTAAAAAATCATGGAATTTTTTGTGAAGAGCTACTCATTATTTTTGAATGCTTGGGTTTGGCAATACTTGTTTAAGTTTCACAGCAACCTATTCATATGACAAAGAGAACTGGGACCCAGATATGTTCCATAGTTACAAAATCAGACTGAATCTAGACCAAAGTCTTGTCAGCTTTCTTAAATGTTTATGCTACACAGGTAGAGATAAATACCTTGCCTTTCTATGCTGTGTCTGTGCTCTCTTTCATGAGCAAATAATGAACTTTCCATGTGCTCCTTTCATAACAGAATATCTTTCTTCAATTTGACTTTGATAAATCTGGCTCCATGTCTTCCTATGAGCTTCGCAGTGCTCTTAAAGCTGCAGGTAAGACAAGCACTGAGTTTTATCTGGGAAACCTGTTGGGAAAATAGTCTGTGGGTAAAGAGGGTTGCAATCAATTATGCAGGCCAGGTGCCCCTGAACAAAGTAGAGGTCTAAACCCCAGAGAAGGTGTGGGATGGACATTGAGTAGACTTAATTTTGCCCCAGGTACTCCCAACTCTGCAAGGCAGTCAGTCACAGCAGTCTTTACATTTTTGTTGAGTTCTGTTAAACTCAACAGGGCTGCAAATGTGCAGAGTTAGAACCTGGGACAAAACACTTCAGAGTCCATTTCCACTCAGGGGTCGGAGGAGGAGTGGGTAAGCTGTTTGTTATAAAGAGCAGTCAGTGCATTTGAATTTCATCACAAATAATTTTCATTAAAGCACTTAGTTTTGCAGAAGTCCCTCAAAATTTCAAGGAGACAGAATGGTCCCTCATACATCAAAAAATGCATGAACTAGAACCTGCAGTGACTGCAAAATTTCTTCTTCAGAGTTTGTTATTCATTGCAAGCTTAAAGGACTTTGTGGTCAGATCGCTTTCTGGATGGATGTGTGCCACAGAGTATCCCCCCATTACCTGGTTTTCAAGATTAGTCAGTAGAGATCTGTAGATTCTTCCCCGGCCTATGAGGTTGCTCACTTTTTCTTTGTGCATGTGTCTTTGGGAAGGATACCAACTCAACAACTACCTGCTGCAACTGATTGTCCTCCGATACTCTGATGAACAGTTCCAGATTAAATTTGATGATTTTATGAACTGCTTAATTCGCTTAGAGAATGCAAGTCGTGAGTATCTTCTTACTCCGGAATTTCTTTCTCTTAAAAAAAAATAATGCTCCACTTTTGGCTGTCATTGAGCGTATGGCACAATATCTGAGATCGTGTGTACATGGCTAACAGAAAGGAGCTGCGTTTAGCATTTGCTTTTGGGGTGGCTTTCTCCTATAAACTGAAAAATGTTCTGCTGCTGATGGAAAATTTCTCCATGTGAATAGATCCTGATTCATAAACTCTGCAACAACATAGAAGGCATGTGAAGATGCTGGCAAAGTCCACTTTATACCCTTTCTTGTAGCTCACTCATGAGCTTAATCTAGGACCACAGAAGTTCAAGGTTCAAATATTGCTCATGCCTCATGCAAAGAGATAATTGATATGTGCCTGGGCAGGTGCCTCCTGTACATAACTTGCCCACTTTTGGCTGATTCCCTGTACATTGAGGCACCCTGGGTCTGAGTTAATTTGTGTGCAGGGCCACTCTTGTTCCAGAGCAGCAGTGGCAGAAGTAGGTAAAACAGCTGGATAAATGCTGAAGTGATCATTAGTGTGGTTCCAAATTCAATTCAAATGCCACTCACTCTATAAGAAGCAAAATCAACTTTCTTGACTGGTATTTTTTGTTTTGTCCTTCTCTTTACTTTCTGGTTCAATCTGTGGCAATAGAAATATTAAACTACTGAGAGAGAAAAGTAAATTAAGATATATCAAGAAATGCAAATTGCTTGACTTCATTTCAGAGTATCATCCAAATCAGACTGTTTAGAACACCCAAGATGCCCTCTTCCAGTCAAGTCCTGAAGTGAGACTTGCACAAAGGCTTTAAGTCAGCAAGACATTTTCCCCTTGCAAGGGCTTCATGTTGCCAGAGCAGCTACCACCACCAAGCAATCCTAAGCAAGCCACCTTTGCGCCAGACCTCCCACTCCTTGGCATGGTCACCCATCGTTGTGGGATGGGGAGCTCATGTATGAATATGAATGAGGTGTATTTATAGCACTGGTGTCCTGTTTTTCGTTTCAGGAGTATTCCAAGCACTGAGTGTGAAAAACAATGAGTTCATTAACCTGAATATAGGCGAGGTATGAGCACAGCTTCATAAACACTGGCAAAATGATGGGGCTTCTCTATAACTTTGTCTTCTAGTAAGAACTGGAGTATTTCTGCATGACACTTCAGGTGACATCTATGTCTGTGAGAATGAAGGAGGCATCTGCCATGGGTTTCAGCAGGGCTGAGATTTTAAAGCACATAAACTGATTACATCTTCTCTACACTATTTCCTTCCTTCCTTGCCCCATGGCATATTGACAGCTTCACATCCCCATTTCTAGATTCTCTGCTTTTTTCCTCCTCAGGTGCCAGCTCTCAATGGGGGAAAAGGGAAGCAACAGATGAGGACAGGAGATCTTTCACTCTCCCTGAAGCCCCCAGGAGTTCAAATCAGCCTCCCATGTGCATTTCCAGCATCTGCTTCTCACTGCTCAGAACAGGCTTCTTATTTTCTTATGCTCTCTTTTTCTCCCTGTTGCATATGTGGGCTATCTCTCATTTTACGCTAACCCAAAGCTTCCTAAGGCAAGGCAGAATTAATCCCTAGCACAAAAAATATGGGATCCTGTGTGAACTGCTGGGACGCAAACAGTATCACTGCCATTATGAGCATCTAGTGCTTGGAGAGCTCTGCCTCCTTGCCTCCAAACACAGAAGTAAATGCTGACTGAGGTCTGTCCTTAGTGACAGGACATAAAAGCCTAGTGAGCAAAGGTTCTCTTCCCTGCATGGGGTCAATTTAGAGCAAGGCACTGCTTTTGAGCATCTCTCTTTCATTTGGAGAAAGGGAGGGGGAAGGAGAATGTTCTGAACTAATTTATGGTAAAGTTGATCTTTCTTCCTATATTAGTTTATCAACCTGGCAATGAACATCTGAAGAAGTCTGACTTGGATGCCTGGAGTTTCTTGTGACATCGCTGCCAAAACTTCTGCCCCAGCAGCTGGGGGCCCCTTCTCATGCAAACTTCACCAGGAGATTTCATGCGGAGGAACATGCATGCTGTTCACCCTTTCTGGTCTCCAGCCCTGTTGATGACTTCAACAGTCAGATCACATTTTGTTTTTATTTTTGGGCAAGCCTGCTACTGGATTTGTTACTGTGAGAGGCATTTAGTTGGGGCACACATGCCTCTCAAGCAGACTGAAACTGATGTCCCTGAGTGACCACAGGTTTTTATGAAATAGGATTGTATTAGTTTCAGCAGAGCACAGACTACAGTGATTAAAAGTCTTTATTGCTGCTTGGCTGCAGATTACTGTAAGGTGCTTTTGGAAATATAAAGTTGTATAAAAATTCGTTCAGTTTGGAATTTATTTCCAGATATGCTGTGTGGCTATGTAACAATTCCCCTGTTGTAGCTACAGGAACTGTAGTCTGGTGGACTGCAAATAAAGGAAGACTAGGGGTTGTGTGGATGAAAATTCATCTTTGAGTATTTATGACCAGAGGTACCTGGCCCAAGCTTCCTTAGAAGGATGCTTAAGCCAAGGTTTAACATTCATCACAGATATAATTTAGGGAAAAACTGTTGCATCTCACCTTCCCTTAATCCTTCCTGTACTACCAACAAAATTCCTTTGCTCTGTGGCTAGAGCGTGTCTCACAAGCCAATCTCTGCAGACTTGTGCACAGCTTGCCTTCATCCTCAGAGAAACACGTGGCCCCCAAGACAGTGAGGTCTTGTGTGGGGCCATTTTCCTCCAGGCAGTCTGAGATCAGCTGGGACTGTGGGACACAACCATGCTCCATAAAAGCAACTATAATAATTTAAAATTAATTAAATGTACCCATTGTTAAGGCCCTGATCTCTGCAGATATTGCAGTTTTGCATCTGTGACTTACATAGTATTATTCATGTGTTATGGGTAGCCAGTGCTGACTTAAAAGATAACAGTGATAGGAGACAGGGACTTAAGAGATCTTCATAGGATTTGTTTCCATTATTATCTTCATAACTTATGTCTATCTTATAATGAATCAACTGACTGGATTTGTTTTCTGAAACCTTTCTTGCAGTGAAACAGATGGCTCTAGAATAGCCTTGCATTCCCTACTGTCCAGGATCTCTGACACAGCCAGGGTTTTGCTTTCTCTAGATTTAGACCTAATAAGCAATTCTGGAAGGAAAATCAAACTGCAATAAAGATTAATTTCAAAGAATGAAAACATAGGGATCATCATGTTTTAAATGTCCACTTTCTTTTTTTCTAACAATTTTAATCTCATAACTATGCAGAAAATGCTCTGGAGCTAAGTGGAAGCTGACCAAAAGCTAATGGTTGCAGTATTTGATTAACCGAGGTACTCAGTCCCATGAGGCATATTGATTTTCAGATGTGCTTATTGTATGCCCTTTTGACAGCACTGGAGGCAGCTGTCTAAATTTGTGAAAGTTTGGATTAGAATCTAGACTGTCCTATAAACATTCAGTCACATACTGGAAACAAAAAATCAGAGATCCTTAATTGGTTCATTGTGCAAACTTAGATGTGGATAGAAATTTGTTGTAATATAGCATCATTCACAAGCTATGCGGGAGAAAAGAGATGTCTCAGTGCCTGACCTCACCAGTGTAGCTTTCTGTTCCTCTACACAGAGCTGGGAATGTCTTGGTGGAATTAGGATTGATACAAGAAAGTGATAAATATTGAGGTGGTAGCAATGGGATACAGGCAAAAATCTCCTGTGCATTCAATAGATGTAAAACAAGGAATTTGAGAGCTAACATTGAAGTCCTTTACAGATCAAGCCTCTTTCCTGGCCAGCCAGCTAACTGTGGAGATTCGAGTCCCTGTCTTACCCTGGGGTTTACACAACACCCATAGCCACAGCAGAGGTGCTTGTAAGGAAAGTTAAGCACAAGAAAACCTGTACATATGACCAAGCTGGCCCACAGCCACCCAGTCTGTCTGCTGCAGCACAATCCCTATCTCACCTCTCTGGCTATAAGGATGTTATGGATGCCTATGCTGAAAGACTTGCTAAAATCTAGATGAACAGCAGCTGCTCCCCCTTGTCCTATGCACTGGACCACATTCTTTATGCACTGGGGAAAGGCCCACATTAAAAAGGGAAAAGTAACCTTAGAAGTAAGTGCATGTGAAGATAGAAGATTATATAATCTCTGGTAAGGGGTTGGGGGTTTTTGTCTGCTATTAAATAGCTCGTGTGAGTGATTGAGTGGGCAAGTGAGAGACATTTGACTTCACAGCCCAAATCGAATATGACAGTCCTTCTCAGCACTGCACCCATCTGGTGTTTGAGCAGGAGGGTAACTCAGTGCCCAGAAGCAGGGGTTTGGGCTTGCTGGTCTTCTTTACTTTTACTCAAGGATCTTGAATTTAAATCTAGACCTTGCTGCCTTCTCTGACATGAGCTGTAGATATATTTGGCTCTGTACCATTACAGGACCTATGGCAAATCCCTTATGGTGTACTGAAAGCTGTGTGAGTGGTACATTGCCTAATGTGGTACACACAGCCCTTGTTACCAAGAACTGGCTCATGCTGGGAGGCCTGCCTGTCTGCTAACATTAGAAACATTAATGGGGAACATGAGAGGCATTTTTCATAATTATACTACTGGAAAAAAAACTAAAAATCACTTAGCCACAGGGTTGCAGTCTGAGCATGCTCTCCTGATACCTCACAGGACAAAATTCTCTCTAAAACTTGCTGCTAAAGACTCAGCCTGGATGTTCACATGGGCTGGCTGCTGCTTGGGTGCTGGTCATCTCTCCTCTGCTCCCCTGTGCCCTCAGCAGCCTCAGTTCCCTAGGATGTTGGGCCATGCTCAGAGGCACGGCACATTTCTGAGTTTAAAGGAATAACATCAACTCAAGGCATAAGCCTTTTGAGAGGGGATTCATTTGGAGTTTGTCCTGAGCTCAGCCACCTCCACAACCCTGATGGTTTGGCAATGGTGTTTTCCTGTCTTGAAGAAAGTTTCCTGCTCAAGTTGTTGTTGCTGAGGCCAGAAGGGATACAGTGAGCAAAAACTACCATGAACTGTCATAAAAATGTAGAAAGACTAAAAAATAGCAAAACTACTTTCTGCTATTTTTCCATGCAGCAACAGAAACTGTCAGTAAACATTTTGGGCACAAGTACGGGCAGAAGTATCCCATGCTTCTTCAAAAAGATCCCATGGAATGGCTCAACAGTGCTGAGCCTTCAGCAGCAGTAATTGCCTTAGAATTATTTTATTTTTAACGGGTTATTTTAATCCCCACTGGGTTTTTTGGGGATCCACAAACTGATGTGTCAGCACAATGGGTGCATGAGGCATTGAAGGGGTGGAGGGGTGGGAAGGAAAAAAGTGAAGTCTAGCCATCCCGCTGCTGGCAAAGCCTCCATATTGTGGTGCTGTGGTGTCAGGCAGGAAGGATTCTAGAAGTGATGTGGTAGTTCACCCCAACTATAACAGTTGTGGTTACTTCCAGTCATGACAATTAAATATTTGTGAATAGATACAGAGTTATCTAAATCATTTTCATTTCAACTGCATCATCTCCCCCATCT
The DNA here is from genome assembly GCA_013401335.1 of Brachypteracias leptosomus. Classification (NCBI taxonomy): domain Eukaryota; kingdom Metazoa; phylum Chordata; class Aves; order Coraciiformes; family Brachypteraciidae; genus Brachypteracias; species Brachypteracias leptosomus. The sequence continues at coordinate 37,472 of VYZX01000586.1, forward strand.
TTCCCCTGAAATATTTGAGTCTTTGTGCTTTTTGACTTGTGGCAGCATATGTTTTGGAAGCACATCAGAGTGCTGAGGGCAGTTTATAATGTTCCCAGTAAGGCTGGAACTTCAACATTTTTAAAATGAATTACAAATACTTGCTGATTGAGGTAAACACACAAGCTGTCAGCAATTGCCAACAACTATCTTTTGAACTTCAGACACTTATAAGGGCAAGTGTTTTATAAACTGCTCTCCTAAAAACTCCAATTAATTTTCATCCCTTGCCCTTTGCATAGCCTTCCAAGGGAATTCAGCTCCGCAGAGCAGGTTTTGGCCTCCTGGGTAGCCTGGATAACTCTTTGAGTATTATAGGCAGAGGCAGAGGAGTCAAACAGGGCAAGGGCAGCAGCAGTTGCTAGTCACATGCCTGGTCTTCTTCTGTCCCTAAGAATATACAGCCCTAATTCTTCATCACCATTTTTTCTTTGTTTTTATTAAATATGTCCAGAAGCAAAGTAAGATGGTGTATTCATCCCCATCTCCCCCAAATACATAATCAGGAATAGCAAATATTTTCATTTTCAGGTACTTCACAAGAATACTCCAAGTATACTTTCTTTCCTGGTCTTTTAGAGAGGAAAAAGCATTTATCCACTCAGATCCAACACGACAGCATGATCAAGAGAGGCCATGTCTCATCTGCTCCTGAGGTGCTGCCAGGGTAAGGGCTGGGGTTGGAGGGGGGGGTTGCCTGCATGCCCTGCCTGCAGTGCAGCCTTTGCCAGGCATGAGGGCCAAATTCCCTCACGCCTTTGGTAAGCCCATGGGGGGGGAACAGAGACAGAGATGAAGGTCCCCCCGTGAGCACTGCACAGCCACCTCACCTGACAGACAGCCCCCTCCAGGGACACAGCCCAGCCCTTGCCCTGGTCAGGAGGGCACAGCCAGCATTTAGCGACAATTTTATCCAGTTGCTAAGTAGCTGGGTCCCAGGGACACAAACACAGTGAAAACAAACTCTCCCGAGGGAAAGTGGCTGCTCTGCTCTGGGAGGCCACTACTCATTTCAGACCAGAGTCTTCCTCTCCCCTCCTTGCTCAGTCATGCACAATTTCATGGGGTTGTGCCAGGGTCTGTCGCAGGACCTGAGTGAGGGTGATTGCATGTGCAAGGCTTTGGGCAGGGGGTCTGACAGCCAGGAACCGTGCTGAGCTGCCTCCTTTACTTGAGGAGGCAGCAATCCATGCCTGGCTTTGGAAGACTGAGGACACAGACTGGGCTCTTCCAGCCCCTCCAGCTGTGGCAGTGTCTGTGCAGTGCAACATTAACTACCTCTGGGGCCAGAGCTGTAGGCAATTCTTCAGCCAGGACTCAGGGCACCCACTGCTGCGGTGCAGTTTCTGCTCCTCTTGATGGTTCAGCTTTTACAGCAGTGTTCTTGCTGTCTGAATCAGCAGGACCAGCAAATCATATTTTTAAATACTTATACACTCCCTCCATCATTCCTGACCTCTCAAAGGACCATGTTTCAGTGCAAAGCAGAGTAGCTCCAGCACAGGAAGCTGAGAAGACCCCTACCACCACACCATGGTGTCTCATATCTAAGTAGTTAGAGCAGTAACAGGAGGCCTCGGATCAAAAACCTTGAGCAATTAAAAAAACCATCCACCTTTCTCCAGTCTCCTCTAGCTGTTAGACACTCAGCTTTTTTGCATCAGTTTAATACCCATGTCAAAATTTGTCAGCCATCCAGGAATTAATCTATGGGACCTTTAGAAAGATACATCTTTTCCATGCAACATGCAAGAGTGGCATGTGCAGTACCTCAGCAGGGCACTTTAGGACACAATACTATGTATCAAGACCATTTATTGTACAAGAGGGAACAAACACAAACCTTCAGGGGTGCAGCCACATTGTACTTAAAACCTCTCTGGTCACCCAGCAGCAGCCTGTCAGGACGGGCATCTCAACATCTGCCGTAGCTTGAAAACAGATCATCTGGTGCCACAGAGAATGGATTTATCATGACTGATCCCGTTCATTTCCTAGAGAACATGCCAAGTGACTGAAATAGAAATGGGGTCAGCAATTAATAGGGTAGCTCTCAGTCACTGTCACCATATGTTGATATGATGATGGCTGGTTTATATATTTACCTGATAAATAGCTTACTGACAGTTTTAGCAGGACACAGATCAAGGAGAGTGGAGACAAAACTCTAGGGGCCATTGTATAGAAACTGCCATACTCACAGATTTCTTCTCCATCGCAAAAGCATGCGTAAATATTTATCCCATTTCAGGGAGGGTTTCTTCATGTCACTGGAGAAGGGGGGGTGGGTGTATGAGTTACAATCAGCTGCAGCCTCAGCTCAGCTTTCTGCCCCACCAGGCTCAACTGAAGAGTGTCACAAGGCAAACATATTCCTCACAAGGACATCACATATGCTATATTTTCTTGAACTAGAGTAGGCAAACATTTCAGCATAAGAAACAGAGATTCAGAAGTGTCTTCATGAAGTTGTCACAACAGCAGTAACCCAAGCTGTGTCCTATGCTGGAGCCAGAAGCTCTGGGACATCTTTAGTGCTGTCACTACAAGGGCTGTTTCAGTTTCTGATCCTTTTAATAAGTCCAACTTTCTCTGCAGCTTGTCGGTAATACCTCTCCAACAGAACCCATGGCTCTCTTTCAGAGAGCTGTTATTCCTTCCCAAGGCAGGAAATTTCAAGCTTGTCAAAGCACTCTTCTAAGCCAACAAGAGCTACAGGAGAAAAATTTTGATCTAAAACAGGTGTGCAGCTGGCCAGCTGAAAAAGAGTCACAGTGCAGTTTGCATAACCCTGGGGGAAAGATGTGTACTCAGTGTGAGGAAAAGAAAATGAGTGCTGGGTTGAGTGTGATATGATGAGACTGCAAGGAGCTGGGGAGCGATGGCTCCCTCAGCAGCTTACACTGCAGTCCACAAACATTTCATTGCCAAGTCTGGCTTAACTGAGTAGTGACCCAGATCACCTGGCTCACTAGGGAGCAAATGTGCTGCTCCTTTCTGCCAGTATGATGAAAGTCATAAACAACCGCAATGGTCACAGGTTTAACCCCTGGGAACCAGAAGAAAAGGCTCCATCCCTACCCTGGAGGGCCTGAGAAAATGAGACCTGTTTGTCAGGGGTCTGAAGGTCCCACAGATCCCATAATGCCAAGGAATGATGGATGGGGAGAGGCTGTCTGTATGCAGTTTCTGCAGATGGGACACAACATTACTTTAGCCTGTAAGGAAAAAACCTTCAGTAAAATCATTTAACCTAATTAGTCAAACACCTATGGACAGCATTGGGAAGAAGCTTTGCCAATGGTGTATAAATTTTGCATTCAAGCTGACCTCATGCTTTTCCAGGCACACCCTAGAGGGCAGACGCCTAACTTCTGCATTGCCTAAAAACAGATGCTTATTTTGGAGTGAAAAACCCTCTCACAATGTCAAAGCCTATTTGAAGAGCCGCACGCACAGAGCAGCTTTGCTGCTGAGATGCAGTCAAGTTGCACCCCCAGGCCTCAATGAAGATGGTGTGAGGGGCTGGGTAGGCAGCTGCTGGACTCCTCTGCTGTGGGTGGATGCAGGGATGTACCCACAACACCCACAGCACAGGGACAATAGGCATGTGTAAGGCTAATGTGGCCCCATCCTTCTTTTCCTCCATAGACCACACACCATCATACCAAAGGTCATTATCATGCAACATCTAGGGCCTAAGACAACCCAGGAGGCACCAGAGAAGGTACCTCTGCCCTCATTGTGGCAGAAAGACACAGCCTGTGATTTGAACTCACTGAAAAGATGCTCTGTGCCCCATGTGGGGTGGAAATCATTCCACTGCTGCTCAGAATTTCAACCTGCATTAGAAAAGCTGCCTTCTTGCAGACAGCCCTTACAGTTGTGCTGTCAGTGCCATAGGATTTCCTCTTCTCCAAAAGCATCTGAAAAAGTGAGAATTGCCAGCTTTTTTACTGGAAGTTTCAGCTTTTGTGATTACAGAGATTATCTAGAAAACGGCATTTGAGCAGGCCTTAAAGGTACAGAAACCAGAACACAAGTGACAATCAACCCCAATTTATTGTTTTCTGAAGTCTGAGCCCTGTTGATAATTTTAGTGGTCCTAACTAATGACTTGTGAATGCTTTAATGTGTTGTTACTGCTCCTGACATAAAATAACACTAAGCTGGCTTTATTTACTGGCAGGGATTTCCTTCCCTAATAAATAATTGAAAGTGTTCAGACAATTAAGTCTCCAGAGTTGTTAATTTAGTGGTTTCCCTGATCACTAACAACCAGCTCTTGAAAAACATTAACACCAAACTACCACAGGAATGGGAATTACTGGTTTAAAGACCTTTGGAGACCTAACATCGGTTTTCTAATCTGCATTTTTAAGTGGTATTCCTTTTCTCCCTATAGTCTCCCTGTGCTTGGGCATCCCTCAGATGCACAAGCAAGTGAAGGAGACACGGAAAACTACTGTTTCAGAGGCATATTATATATACTTATATATAAAGTTAGGTGTATATGCTTTATATAAAATATGTAATAGCAATAATGATTTTTTTTCTATATATACAGGTATTTTATATACATGTAGCACAGCTTGTGTACAAGGTTTTAGTAACAACCCCCAGTAATGAGGCAGTTGGTCCCCTAAAAGTACTGAGAGCCAACTTTTGGTTCACCATGCGTGGATTATCCAGTTTCACAATTAATGGGAATGGGTACCAAAGCCCCAGCTTCTGCTCTGCACAGACCCACCTTTGACCCAAGGGGAAAATTCAGTTTCTCCAGTTACTCAGTAACACATCAGCCTTGAAAAGCCAGCAAAACTATCCCATGGGTTTCATGGAGCCCTGAAGGAAAAAACATATATGCCCACGTGGGGAACCTGTATGTGGTGGCTGTAAGGAAATGTCTGCTGTGACTGATGCCTATGGCAAGCTGAGAACAGGCTGTTGTGGGTGCTCTTCATCAACAAAACCTATCATACCAAAGGCCCTATCAAACTTGCATCACTTGTTTTGCCTCTAAATGGGAGCCAGCCTTTGAAACTCTAAATGTTGGCCAAGTGGCTGGGCCAAGCAGGTAATAGTAAATACAGAACTCTCAGGAAAATGCCTTTTTTTTTTCCAGTTGGTCCCCTTGCTGTGTAGGTTGGTGAAGCCTCTGCAATGTGGTTGGTTTTCTTGAACAAGGAACTTGCTGTCTCTGGTGTCCATCCAAAGATCTGAAGGTTGCTCTGCACCCTACGCATATTTGCTGCTTATTTCCATGCTTCTAGCTTTCATCCTGAATATACACTGCACACATAGATTTATTCTCAGTCAAATTTGCATTAGGCAGCAAAACAAAAATATCCCAAGCATTTTTGCCTCTTCTTGATGCCCCTCTTAATTTCCAGTCCCTGCAAGCCTCAGATACCCTGGGTAAGTGTATGCTTAAGACAAATGCTTTCAGCTTTAGTCAAAATTACGTTTAAAATTCAGCCCTTAGCCTTTCCCATCCGAAAGACAGCTTTGGGCCATGCAGCATCAATTTAGATGATTTATCAAGGTATGCTGCAACTCAAAAGGGCTTTCAGTGCTCCAGAGGTTAAAATTAGACATGCCAACTATGTTTTGGCATTGGCAGCACACGGTGCCCTCTTCTGCTTCAGCTGCCCCTGCTGGATGTCACACCAGGGTGACATGCTTGGTCCCAGAGCACAGTGGTGGCCCCTGACCTGAGGAGGTCTGCCCTGCAGATCACCTGGAAAGCTGCAAAACTGACCTTCAGGGGGACATCATCGGTGGAGAGGCCTTGTGTCATCTCTAGCCATGGGGCAGGATATTTAGCTGTGTTTGCAAAAGAAGGTTAAAAATAAACAAAAAGCTATAGATCCATGGGTAGAAAGTGCATCCAAAAGTGACTCCAAGGCTGGCGCCAGGCGCACACCATGGCAAACATTGCAGAGGTGCTGCCTCTCTTTCTGCAAGCCATCAGCAGCAGCATGGGTGAAACACCAGGTCTGCTTTCCCCCGGAGACACAATAAGCAGCTGCTTTCAACATGCAGGACTTCGGGGCAGTAGCCTCCTGCCAGGAACACCATGCACAGAAATACCAGGGAGAGAGGCTCCCTGTTACTGCCTTTGCTGAGAGCTGGGAAGCCCTCCCCCAGAAAGGGCCGCCATGTATGAACAGTTAGCACATGTCCTGTCCCACATCCATCCTGTTCCCACTATGTGTGAGTGTCCTGAAACATCCATGAAAGCTCTTTTTCAGGCGTTTGGCAACTGAGAAGGCTTTTTCTGTTCGTTAGTGTATTTTGAATTTAAGTTTCTCCATTAACTACTGAGAATGACTTGCTCCAGCAAACATTTGCTTTTATTGCTTACTGGTGGATGCCACCTCTGCGGGATAACTCAGTGTGGGAAATGCTCTTGAGTTGCTGGTGGTAAAATGGCTGCCCAGCATTCATATTGTGGCAGCGTCCACCCCTTTGCAAGCCACAGCATGAAGCCTATCAAAGTGTGGGGACATTTACTCCACTGATAGCCCATGCCTTTGGCTAGATCCACAAAGACTTCTTTGCCACCAGCTCAAGTGACTTACAAAGGTCTATTTCTTGCACTTCCCAACATGAAGCTGCTTTCAAGTGACTTCAGCTGATGCTTTTTGCAGCTTTTCAGGAAGTTAAAATGATGTTTTGAGTTTTATGCTGGCATTCAGCCTGAGGTGAGTGCTGCCATTTGATACCAGGATCAGAGCCTCCTGCCTTTACTGGAAGTCTTGGAACAGGAGTCTTGATGTACTTTCCATTATCAAGACAATATCTGAAGGATTTCAGTGCAGAATAGATCTTTGGAATAACTTCAACGTTGGAACATAATGATGTCCTGTAATAAAATGTACAAGTTCATTTGATGAGCTACAGCTCATACGGTCAATTAAGAAAAGGGACATCTTCTCTGACTCTTCAGAGCAAAGAACTATGGGCTGTGTGTAATTTGGAGGGTAAAACTGCCATCACTAGTCTCACAGAGGCTAAGATGGGCGATGGGGAGTATGAGCATGTGGTCTTTACTCTGGTTATTACCAACTGCTTTTGCCAGGAGGTTTTCATATTCTATTTTCATTTTCTATTTCATATGTAAAAAACTAATTCACAGGCCCAGATAGTCTTTATCTAACTGGGCCTCAAAAGATGGCAACAAATGTCAACATTGCCATTCTTAGGTTCATATGTGCTCTACACACACATAACCAGTATTCCTGCATGACAACCCGTAAGAGCATCTCAAGGTGAAGCGAGTGACCTGAGGACACGCCGAGCCTGTAGGCAAAGACTTGAGCAGAGGTATCCTGCAGCAATGCCCCAGTCGCTGCAGCTCTGCTGTCTATGGATCGTATCCTGGGTCACCCCTTCGGCTCCAGAGCAGGAGGTGGCACTTCGGGGTGGAAGTCCAGCCTTGTCGCCAAAAGGAACAGCAAATACCCGGGCTGTGTCACAATCTGCTCTGGAAACAACTTGACAGATGGAGCTGGCCCCGACCCTCAGAGGTTTGCCGAAAGGGGAAATGCTGGCAGATTTTCAGCATTTCAGTTGCTGTTATGAAGAGTGAGCATTTCTAAGCCCCAATTTACTGAATTTAAAAATATATGCATATGTTTGTTTGCATCCTGTTGACACATGGTGTCCTTCAGGACCGTGAATGCCTCTTCCCTGCAACCACCAACAATTCTGAATCCTGATGTCTCCTACAATGACCAGGCACAGAAAGAAAACACGTGTTACATAAATGGATCAGCTGTAGATAAGGGCTTTTGAACTGAGCACCTTTTGCAGCTAGCTGGTTACAAGCACTGACGCTGTAGAACTCAAAAGCAATTTTAAACGTGACAGAAGTAACTTGAAGCCTATGAATTTTTTAAACAGCAGAGCGCTGGATCAGTTAAAAATCTTTCAGTGCACCTCTCCAGTAACAACTTGTTTATGTGCCATGTGCTTTTCCTCTCTCTATAATTGGGTTATAATTACTCTGTTTCTAATGCTATGAGTGGTGAATGCGCTTGCACGTCTTGCCTGCTCTTCTTGAGTCAATCTGGCAGCTTGGATTTGGTTCTTACCCATCTCAGGAAAGTTGCTGCCCTCACCAGGGCTGGTTTGTGGCCGCTCAGCCCTGTGCAGGAGTCTCAGCTGCATGAGCAGAGCAGGGAATTGAGCAGCATCACTTGTGTGCCAGGAGGATGCTGGAGCTCTTGGGTTCTACTTTTGCTGGGTTCTTCTTTTGCTGCCTTTGCTGTTTTAATTGAAAATGTGAAATACGTCAGTCCTGTCTTGAGGCAGTAGGAAGGTCTGATATGCTGGATTTTTCCCCTTTCTTGGGGCAGGAACCTGGTTTGCTCCCTCACTGTTCACAGTGCCTGACTCTCATCTCTCCAGGGTGGGTGAGGATGTGGGGTGGGTATGGTGCTGGTCTGGAGGCTGAGACACCACGGGTGCTGGCAATCACCTCTCCCAGCCTCGTAGGAGCCACTGGCAAATGTGGCTCCCTCAGAGCCCATTTGATCTGGCTGGGTGCTGGTCAGGCTGGCTGAGTGTCCTGAGAGTACCCGGAGAGCCAGAGCTCCAGTCCATCATGATCTGTGGACTGCTGGTGGCACAGAGACAGGGAGAAAGATGCAGAGGGGACAGAACAGATGAACGCTGCTGTCTGTGTGCTGTCGCATGGCTGAGCAGCTGTTCCAGAGTCACCCTGTGATGGACAGAGTGGGGAGACCGCTTCTGAAACGCTGGGTGCAATTTGTCCTACAAAAACATTATTTTAATTGGAAGCTTAATATTTTCTTCCCCAAGTATTTCTACTGCCTGGCCAAAAATAGTGTCTAGAATTAGCTTCCCCAGATAAAGACATTTTTGTCATATTTGGTGCATTCCTTTCCGAATACTGAAAGCCAGCTGTTTGGGCTGGGTTACAGAGACAAATCTGTTTGCAGCTATACTGATCTGGCATTGTTAGTCCTAGAATTAATAGCTTTTTTATCTGTCTACATCCTATGCTCATTTTTTTCCATACTAAGAGAGTGCCAGAAGAAGCATTTTAAGGGCTATATAATTAAAAGCAGAAGTGCCTCCCAGTGAACTTAACAGTAAATGCTAATGGAATTTCTAGCAAAAGTGGTGCCCTGGAGGACTCATTGCAAACGAACTAAGAAGGACTCAGTGTTGTTGCTTTTATGGATTTTAACTGAATCTGAACATTTGAAATGAGTCAGGATTTGGATTTTTTTTCATGTCAGTTGAAGTCCTCTGTAATTGCAGTCACCAACTGCTGGGACCATGAGACCAAATTAAGAAACCACTCCTGATTCTGTTGTTTATCATCCTGTAGCTTCCCTTACCAGGACATTACCACTGAGACACAGTTTTTCCATCTTCTCTTCTGACTCTACACTGGTGGAAGTCGTTTGGCTTCAGGGGGTGGTGTTGGAGTGAGAAAAGAGCTGGGCTGCAGTGTGAGGAAAGGGCAGTGGGAGGCTGGTGACTTTGCAGCCCCTGCTGCCCATCTCTGGGCTGATGTCAGCAAAGGGACCAAAGGCTGGCTCTGCACATCTAAGGGCTCCACACCCTCTAGGGTGGAAAAAAAATGTTGAGAGAGACAAAAATAACACATTTAAAGAATGCCCACAAAAATGCAGTGGTCTTGTAATGGCTGTGCTTTGCAAATACTTCTGTGGCTGATTTTCCAGGCACGCATGAGAAGTTTGCACAGGGAGCTTTAAACTTTGCTGTAACTGGTGAAGCCTTCCTGTGGCCTGGACACCGAGGGGCTTGCTGCAGAGGTGGGGGCTTTGGCAGGAAGGCAGAAAACTGAGGAGCAGATAACAGCTCAAGGTGAAATGCTTTTCTCTGCTGAGGGTCATGAGGATCACACTGGTGGGCTGCAGATGGGCTCTGGTGCCTGGCTTACAAGCTACTGAGAGCTAAATGCCTCGAAGGGAAAGCGTCCCGCCCTGGCACAGGGCCTTTGGCTAAGCTGCTTCTGCAATAACAAACTGCAGGGGAGCGAGCTGGCAGTCTGGGAGGGGAAAGCTTCCTTTAAAAGGGCAAGCCCAGTGCTGGAGCAGGCTGGGCTGGAAGCGGGTGAGCTTGAGCCCACCCTGCCAGCTTCTGGTTCCTGCTCCTTTCATCAATACCAAACCCCTCCTAGAGCCTCGGAGAGCCCAGGTAACCCAACACATGCAGCTGTCTGCTAGAAGTGACCTACAGCATGGCTGTAGGTCTGAGGGACCTGGTTTGGTGCTTGGGCAAGTTCCTGCCATGCTGGGAATGGGAACAGCAAACATCATTCCTGGCAGAGAGGTGCTGGACGTGTCGGTGACAAGGAACTGCACAGCGCTACAGGGCAGAAGTTGCTTCATCTAAGCAAGCTTTGTTTGCTCTCAGCCAGCACTGGTTTTGAACCAGCTAGTGGAAAGACTGTACATTGCTCTTTGCTAAACTTGTTCTTAGTCATCTATGCTCCTGTAACATTACTGATGAAATCTTATGAGGAGCTTCCCTGGGGCTGCTGCAGGATTTCCACACACTTGTGTTGATACCACAGTTAATACGTTGACCTAAAGGTCAAAGTTCGTGGTAGAGATGTGGTACAACTTGACCAAAGATTGTACACTCAAAATGGTTTGATCTGGGATTCCCCCCCCCCTTCCTCAACTCCTTTTAGTGGTTTCTGGAGGAAATGCAGCCAAGATCTGCATGAAATTTAATATGCCAGATGTGCCTCGGTGAAAGCAAGTAACTGACACCTAGCTACATTATTAAAATGTCTTGCAACTTTACATCTTCTTGCTAAGATGACACTGCATGACTTCAGTGACAGTGAGACCATCCTCTCCATGAGAGCCACATAGGACAAAACAGAGGACAAGCAGTAAGCAGTACTCCTGTGTTGGCAGGGCAGTGGGCCAAGAAACTCTCATCTATTGGTACTTTTGCTGTGACTTTGGCCGGTTTCTGGAGCCAGCTCAGTGTGTCTCAGACTGCAGGTCATGGAATTTGCTGAAGGGCTTAGAGGCAGTGGTGCAGCCCTGGGCAGCAGCTCCTGGCAGCTCAGTCCCTCCAGCAGCTGCCAGTCACTGCCTGCACTGATGCCAGCCTCCTGGAAGTTCCTAGGTGCCTGGATCACCAGCAGCAGCTTGGTTTCTTCAGGAGGGAGAAGTGAAAAAACCCCTGTAATTACTGGCCACAAGCATTTGCAGCATTCTGCGCTCCAGAGGAATTGAGCTGCAGCCAAGCAGGGGTGGAAGCCAAGGGGTCCGGTACAATGCTCGGGCCAGAGTAGGGTTTCTTAAACTTAAGCTTATAGGCACACGCCAGAAGTTTCCTTCTTGGCAGATTTAAGCTCTGAAAAATGTGGCAAGGAGAGAAGGATGTTCAGTCAACCCTTTAATAACAAACAGCTGTAATAAAGTCAGGACTTCCTACAAGTAAAAATAAATTTTGCCACCAAGCTAAGTGGAGCCAGTGTTTCAGCTCACGTAGCTGGGAAATGTCAGGGTGGAGAGGACCCACGCAATTTTCTCCTTCCATTTGAACTTTGTTCCCTCTTCTGTCACCTTTCTTTCTTCTCCCGCCTCTATTGTGAAGCTGGCACACATGCCACCACATCTTTTCATAGCAGCTGGCATTTTACAGCAACAAAAATAATCTTTCTAAAATACTTTTTATCTAGCCACAAGTGGGAAACTTTCAAAGGCTGCCTTCACCCTGGTTATTTGGCTTCAGAGAACAAGCCCAGGAGACAAATGGCCAGCTGAACTTCAGGGTCACCAGCCCTCTTGCCACTTTTGGTAAGGAGGGAAGCTAAGGCTGAGGTCAGGCCCTTGTATAAACCTCTAGTCGGTCACTGAAATTGTTGAACCATCCAAAAACTACAGAAGACCCTTTCCCTCCCCCAACTTTTTTTTTTTTAATTCCCTCATTCGTTTTGGAGACAAGCATTATAGGAAGGCTGCAGTAAGCTATTTTCAGAGCAGCTACATTTTTTGACTTTTTGGCATCCCAGTAAAATCCTGACCTGCCAAGGTCTTTTAGTCCTGTATCTTGGTCTTGTATGAGGTCCAAGTTTCACAGCCATTAGGCAGCAGAGCTGATAAATGCTGTGATTTAGAGGTTGCCTAATGGAATCTTTTGCCCCAGAAATTCAGAGTAAAATCCACAGTGATGCTTACAGAAAAATGGTGAGCTTCATAAGTAAAATGTTGGGCTGAAGGTAAGCAGACATGGCTGCCAGGCTTTAGCCAAGCTTGGCTCAAGGGTAATGGGTGGTTGACCACCCCAGCAGCTGTCCTAAGAGAAGGCACTTTTACTGTGATGAACAGATGAACTTAACCTGCAAGAAAATCAGGCTGCTGGTGAGATTGAGGGTGAGCTGTGGTCTGTCCCTTGGCATCTCCACCTTGAACAGCAGGGAGGAGAGCAGGAAGGAATGATGTCCCCAGAAAAAGGATCTTAGTGGACAGAGGGTATGCTGAAGTAGAGGGACAAACTAATTGTGAGATTTCCTTCTCTGTCCTATTAGGATAGAATACATTTTGTCTCAGATCAGCATCCTTTTGGAGCAGTTCAGTACCACTGGGGAACGGCTGGATTAGGGATGCAAAGAAATCTTGTGATGATCTCCCACCTCGCACTCATTAGAGAGTGCTGTCAAAACTCCCTGGGTGGTTGAAGGTCAGACAAAGTAGATCTTCATGAACTACTTGGTTATGTGTTGAAGTGTAAAGCCCACTTGTGAAAAGGTGACAGTAACAGCAATTTTTAGTAGAAATGTAGAAAGTGTCCTGTTGAGAATCAGGTGTGCCTGGCTTACCAGCTCCATAAAGGCTTTCACTGGTATTAACTCATTAGCTCACAAATCTAGGGATAGCCAAATTACAGGTTTGTCCTCACAATAACAAGAACACACTGATTCAAGTGCCTCATGGGCAAACTTGGACAGCAAAGTCCAGGGGGCTTGTCTGTGAAAAATGTCTACAAAGTTGGGTTTCTATCTCAGGGACATGACTTGCAAGCTCTTTGGAGGATGCTGAGAGATCAACAGGACTCTGCCTGCTGGGTGCTGCTTCAGCACCCACAGCCATGAGCTCAAAGACAGCTCCGTGCTGTCTGAACCTCAGCAACTATGTCACCAATAAATACATTGATCACTACCCTTTGTCGGGCAGCCGCAGTGTGCTTTCTACTCTGCCTTCACTCAGTCATGAAACCTGCTGAGTCCACATGCTGCGACAGTGTCCAGGTGCTGTGGATTTGCCTTTATTAGAGAGGATTTTAAAAAGTTCAGACAGAGCTTAAACACGATTGAAGCAAACTATGCGTACGTCAGATCCTAAATATAGCTGGAATACCACCCCTTAATTGGCTGTCGAGTCTCTCCAAGTTCTTCTTCAAATGCCTCTTTAGTTGTCAGTAGAAATTCAGCACAAGTAAAAACCAACTTGAATTGTTTTTCAAAACAAACACATTTCTGGAAGAAGTGGATGTGGGCAAGCAGAAGAAAAACTACCCTTGTAGCTGCAGGTTTGATTTTCTTACACTTTGAGAACCTGCTGCATAAGACAAAAGGCAGAAAGTGAGACTACCTAGCGGCTTCTGCCAGCATCTTCTTTTTTGAGACGTGCTTTGAAAACCTGTATGTAACCATCAACTGACAGGAAAACTGCCTGAAAGTTTGTCATTGCCAGTTCTGGTCATTTGCCTGAAAAACAGCTGCAGTGTACTGATTTTTTTTTTTACCCTTGATCTGGAAAATTCAGTTTCTAAATTCTAGAGCAGATCATTCTTGGCTGCCTCTCAGACAGCTTCAAGATGCCCCAAACAACTCCAATGGCACTAAGAAAAGCCCAAAGCAGCACAAAAGCCTTTAAGGTTCTATTTAAAGTGACTTTATTAAAACTTTGTTAATATAAAATGTGACCAAGTACAATTTTTTTTGTAAGAATGTTTAATAAAAACATATTAAAGAAAGAAGGAGCATCAACTCTTGTCAAAGCACAGGAAAAACCTACGAGGATAAGTAAAAAGTTCTGCAGCATGTTCTACCAGCTGGTCCCAATGTGTATTAGGGTCGAGTTAGCCAATGGAAGAGACAGGCAGCCCATGTTCTTCCCTAAGAAGCTTTAAGGTACTTAGCAGAGGCTTAAAATAACCCTGTTCTATAGTAGGAGACTTCACTTTCAGCTCTCCCCCTATCAAAGTAAGATTAGAATGCGCATCTTCATGTTGGATTTATAACTTTTCAGCAGCTGAATGTACAGCAAATTAGATTAACTAGTAACTGTAAACCCCAGGGTTAACATTTGTCAGCTTTACTAATTATACACCTAAAGAATTTGTGCTAAATTTCTTCAAAACTATATTACTGCTGGGGGCTTGTAGCAAATGATAAAAAAAAGGTCAGCCAAGAAAAAAACAGCAGTAAAGTCCAAGCTGGTAGAAACAAGTACTTTCTGAACTGCTGAATGCAGAGACAATATCCACAAATTACAGGAGTTTGTACATCTTGGGAAGCGTGTAAAGAAGCTTTCAGAAGTCTATAAATAAAGCTACACAACTACTTATACTCTGTGGCAATCCTCCTCTTTAGCTAAGAAACCTTTTCAGAAAACACTAGAAAAACTAGAGGTTTGGGGCTTGGTAGCTCTGCTTTTTTGGGGGAGGTGGGGGCCCGTGGTGATGGGGGAGAAGGGGGGCTTACAGCATTTTCCTTGATCAACAAGTTTTAATGTTCTGTCAGCATCCCCTGCTTGCCCAGAGCAAGCAGCACACCAATGAGAGGCAAGCATTCTTTCAGGACATCTCAAGTCTTTCTGTAACAGGCAGAAGAAAATCCTGCAGCATCCAACTCTGCACATTTAACTGCTCCTGGCACTGAACCAAATGTCAAGTGCTAATCCATGAGAAGCCTAGCACAACTACGGTCTAGGAGATGGTGACCCTCCTATAGCCTTGGCCGGGACCCATTAGACCCATTAGAGCCCTGTATTTTGCCTTCTACCCCAAACAAATGCTATGGGACTATTGCTGAGGTAAAGGGAAAGGTCAAACCTTTGGCATTGGAGCAGACAAGTCACTGGCTGTGCGTAGGGGGAATTAAGGCTTCAAGGTGAGGTAAACACAGTGAGAGTCAGTGTGTAAATCATGCTGCATTTCAGAGACAACAGATTCAAATGACAGCTACCCTTGTTCTCTACATTTTAAACACCAAACAAAGATCATTTGAAAGCAGAACTGGAGGCAAGTCTGCTGAGGGCCACCTGGAGATGTCTCTCTGCATCTCGGGAACAAATGTAACCCAGATGTTGAATGCTGAAGAGAATGCACCCACAAGGAGCAAAAAGCACCAAAGTTGCCAAAATGATGGACCCAAAGAAGCCTTATACTGCTATGACCTCCCATAAACATAGTGGTTTCCTGACACAAAGGTAATCTACACTCCAGCAATTCCCAGTGCTGTGTTCCCAGCACTATGATTATGAGGAGTTATGCTCTAGTAAGGAGGCAGTAAAATCATTAGGCTTGTGTTCCCTGAAGACAATTTCTCCCATTCATTAGGTGTCCTCCCTCCACTCACCCCTGAGTTTTTAGTCCAAAGACCAGAAACACCTGTCGTTTCCCCAGGTCATTTTTCTAACACTCTTATGTTATTTTAGCAGATTTGTAGGGTACAGACACAGTGCTTCTTTGGGTCCATCATTCTGGCAATGCCTTTGCCTTCTTCAAAAGAAAAGTGTTTTCGAATAAGTGGTACAAAAGTTACTTTCAAACTAAATGAAATATAGAAATCAATGCAATTTTTCTGTACACTTATTCTTCATATTGTTTTTGCTAGTTATCTGAATTACGGAATTATTTGCTTATTTGGAAACATTGCTTGTGCAACGTGATTTCTTATGAGCCATGCTAGCAATCTGGTCCTGTAGGTTCCATATCTAGGATATGGAAACTCTCATTTGTTTGTCTTTAACATGGGTATGGTAACTTCTCCCATCTTCTCAATACAGTAGCTACTAAAAATTTTAACAGATATTAAAAAAATATCCAAATGAAACCACACTTCTATCACTGTTTAAAAACCAAAAACGCATATGGTATTACAAAAGTTTATACAAAGGCAACATTTAAGAGTTTGAAAGTTACTTCTAGAAAAAGACACAAATGCTAGTAAATGAACATACAAGGAGAAAGATTTTCCACTCCTTCCCCAAAATTGGTTTAATCTAAAGTATCTTTTACCAGTTGTCTAGAAAATCAAAGCCAGTCTTCAAGATAACATTGCTTGTACTAGTCTGCAAGGAAAAAAAAAAGTGGTTGTTAATTACAGTATTGCAAACTCAGTACTTGACTGCCTATCTACAAAAGAACATTTAAAACGTTGTCTGCCAATATTTCAAGCTCTTCACCTTGCTTTAGGATACATAAAAACCTACACCAGAAAATGCTAGACATAGAAGAGTACTCATAATGACCAAAAAGGCAATTCCAGAAAATAATAAAAGTCTTGCAGTGGTCTGCAGGCAAAATGTTCCCCCCACTCCCCATGGAAAAATTCATAAAGATCAATTTTTAGACTAGAGTGATAACTGTGAGAATGAAACAAATACAGAATGTAAGCATCACTAATTAAATGGATTGCCTGTTGCAATGACAGACAGCTGTTTCCAGAAAACTACATTGTTTAAACTTTGTTGACAAGTTATTTGCTGGTCTATCAAAAATATGCTCACTCATGAAGTGCTGCACTTTCAGCCATTACATTTAAGGCAACTTTAGTGTTCAGGAAGACTACTCAAGGGACACAGCTGAGCCTCTGAATTCTCTTCCCAGAGCATGGCTCTCTTTCCCAGAACAGGGGAGATAATCCAGAAAAGAGGAAATGGAAAAAAAATCTATCACAGTGTCTAATCTGTTCACATTTTGATGTGGGAGGATTGTTTCTCCATGGAGAGAAAAATCAGGCTTTTCAAACTATTTCAGTTATTTAGAAAACATTCACAAAGGATTTAAAACTGTAACAAACTATTAATTTGTAGGAAGATTCGATGAAGCCTTTAACCAAAATTAAAGAACTACAATCTGTAGCACAACAGCTCAAGAAGCACTTTGTCTGAACTTCAGAAAAAAATAAGTAAACTTAAGGGTCCAAACACAGAAGTGGCTTAAGTATTGTTCTCTCCTAAGTGCTGCCACTTCCTTCTCTTGCAAGTATTTACCTCATACTGTATCTTTTTGACCTTGCATCATCTCGTTTGGAATTTAAACAATCACTGTTGGGAAAATATGATAGAGAAAAAGCTATGCGACATGTTTAAGGTGTACAGTGATACATCAGAATGATGCTACAGATTCCAAACAGAGCTTTTGAAGAACCTCTCCTCTTCTCTACTTCAGTTTTCAGGCTCCAGATCTCTCCCTTTTCTTTCCCTCACCATGTCATATCCTGTTGTTCTTTTGCTTTTCTCACAGATCGGCATCTGCTTTTTAAATAACTTCAATTGGCTATCAAGCTCCTTAAGGTTATTTTTTGTTGTTGGGTTGTTTGGACTTTTTTATTTAAAAAAAACATTCAGAAGACTAATTCTGGAAGCTCATTCCATTTCCATTTTGGACTCTTAAGAGAAAACACATTTGAACGCAGCCCAGCTGTCTAAGGTAAAGCACTGGGAAGTGGCTGTTGGGCTACCACTTAAAACAGCTAGGAACTTAGCTTGCTGTTCACCACTATGCTGCGTCCCAGTGAAGTATCCTAGACTCTGGTTTATCTACTTTTCAAGGTAAAAAACTTCTTTTTTCCATCAAGTGTTCTGCTGTTTCAAGAAAAAAAAAACACAAACCCAACCTCTTTTACTTGATATAGCAAGCTCTTTACCCTAAACTGTTAGGCAGCTTGCTGTCAGACACTGGCTGCCATGTCAATGTTTCTGGTATTGTATTTAAATGATGCCTTTATCCTCTGCACTTTACTGCATTTAAAAATACTCGATCAAAATATATGATAGCAGCTAACATGTTGGTTGTATAGACTTCTTTAAATTTGCAGGAAAAAAAGCCAGCAAAACTTAATTATGGCTTATTGCTTTATGAAGTCCCTAATCTTTGAGAACAGCCTTGTCAGATTTTAATGTGCTACACAGTTTTTAAATCTAAGGACGGTGGATACAGTAGTCCTTACCTGTCCAGGCATTTGTGGATGTGTAAGTATAGTACCATCAGTATCTTCATTGCTTGTCCTAGAAGATGCCAGGTCCTGTGGTGGGTCAGGAAGAAAGAAGTCATCTAGAGAACTAGCAGGGAGTTGAGCGGGTCGAGGTTTCTCCCATTCGAGAGATACAGAAGGTAGGCTGGGGGCAACAGACTTCTCTGGTTTAGTTATGCTGGGCTTGTCAGCTTTTGCCATCTCCTTTGGAGTAGATTCTTGTCTGTAAAAAGAGGGAAGGGGTTTCTCTCCTTTCTCCATGGACTTGATCTGGCTGGGAGTCAGGGACTGGAACTCAGACTTGTCTCCTTCAAATTTTGAGCGCTCTGCGTTTATCTTCCAGAAAGAGGACTCCTCTTCTTTTCTGGATGCTATCAACCCATCAGAGCCAGGGGTCTTACTGGCCTGAGAAGATTTAGGGACTTGGACACCAGGTGCTGCTTTAACAGGCTGCCTCTGTTCATTTTGCAACTGGGCACCACCTTGGTCTTGTATAGACAGAGATGCCACGCTGAACTCCATCTGACTCTGTACAGAGTTAAAGAAAAACAGTATTTCAAAGCCCTTCACAAAGACACAGTTTTGGACTTCTCATCTTAATGCATATAGGTAACACCTTTGCCACAGCTAGGCAACTCCCAGACAGATACCACAGCAAAGCTAACTTATTTTCTCCATAAATGTCTATCTTCATAGCTACATAAAAATAGTAACTTTTAAAAGTCTGAACTGCAAGCAAACGTAAGAGTGCTAGACCAGAGAAAGCAATCATATATCAGTGTCACCCAAGAGAGCAGTGCACAGCATGCACAGCACCAAAACATTAGAATAGTGGCACCAAAACATGAGGCCAGTTAGGAATGCATTTGGGAAGACACAGATGTTTTACATGAAAATATAAAGCAAAAAAGCTTTACAATGTAGTTTAAAAGGCAACTTTTCATGATAGTCTTTGAAATAGTTGGCAACATGTAATGTGTGTGTGTAGATAAAGTGGTTTTTTACAATTCTAAAGCCCCTCTGAAGGAAGGAAAACAACTCCAGTAGGACCAGTTCTTCACTTATTCCAGAGCCTTGTTTTTACTTGCAGTGCAGACAGCTGTACTCATTTCTGAGAGGCAACACTGGATCAAGGAAGCAAGTGAGCGCAGTTAAAGTTTGATACAGATCTTGCAAAAGCCACCCAAAAGTGAACAGTACTTCAAAATGTTCGTTTTACTTACCACCACTTCAGTAATCTTGACTGTCAACCAGCTGGACGCTCTTTGAGCTAATAAAAGTTAAGCTTTATTTCACTTGGAGGAACATGTAAGCATTACTGCATTTAGGAGTACTGCACCATCTCAAGTGCTAGAAAAGAACAACCTGATGTCTAGAGTTTTGTTTGTATAATGGAACAAAAAATGAAAAAAAAAACCAAACAAACTGCATTTACTGTTACAGCTGCACTGCTGTCATTATGGGCCTGATTACTTTTGAAAAAAAATCAGAGGGCATTTGCTAGATGTTGTCAATAGATACTTTTGAAGTTCATTACTTATTTGTGATGTTTTCCCCATTCTACTCCATTATTTGGTCTTTCCTGAATAAAACCACAATAGCATCTGTGGGTCTGAGTCTAAAACGAGTCCTAGTTGCATATCATTTTCACTAGAAGTGTCTGATCCTAAGTCCTACATTATTGTGCATGTTAAGTTCAAAGGCACTCTAGATCTAACAGGTCTCACACACCTACTATTTCATATTCAGAAACTTCTCGTCAAAGTGCAAATGTTAACTCAGCATCTGATTATTTATAAAGCAATTTTTTTTAAAACAGTCAGCGGCTGAACACTTAATTTGATTAATGAACTAACATCTGACCTTTCTAAAGAATTAGATAGATTAGATACATTTCCAAGATTATAGGCAAGGAAGCACCAAGTTCTGTGTTTTTATTAATATACTGTGTTATCAAAACATGCAGAACATAAGCTGTTAGTAATTGCAGCTCAGCTAGAATAAGGTGAGTGCAAGGATACACACAGCTCTTGCCAAACAATTTCACACCCCACCCTGCTTGCAAAATACCAAGAGGAAAAAACTTAGTTCTCCAATTTTTTATTTTTTGTTTAACAGAAGTCATGACATAAAGCCAAGAGCAGGAGATTTTTCCTTAGATAAATTCTGCATAAACAAACTATGGATGTAATGGTGTTGAGGATTATTTACAGTGACTGCCATTCCCTAAATTAAAATATAGGGATTTATTTCCCTAAGCTCATTTGGCAATACTACCAAATAGAGATTTACCACCCTGAAGTTAAGATGCTTTAAGACTTCAGAACTGATAAAACCCCAGGCTTAAAAAACCCACAACACAATATAGAATAGACTGGCACTTCCCCAATGTTCAAGGGAGAGGAAAAAAAAAAAAAAGAAAAAAGAAAAAATTCCATCTTGAAAGACTTAAGTACCTTGTCACACAGGAATTAAAACAGTGCTACCTTCCATCCTTCAACAGGCTTCCTTCTTCTGAGCCCGTTCCAGGGCTCACACTAGAGATGACAGTAGCTAAAGGCCACCACAGTAGCAGTCAGCTTCAGTAAAATGATTCCTTCACCCCCCAGCCCAAGAGTGAAGGTCAACACCCAGAGGACAGAGAGCCCATCATAGCCCCAGGTCCACCAGCACAGTGTTGGAAACAAAATCCAGAAAAAACACTGATGGAAGGGAAGCAGGGGTCTGTCAGAACAAGAATTAGAAAAAGGGAATCCAAGAAGATGGCTTTGCCTTTCAACAGCAGCAAGATAGACAAGCAAAGCCAGGCATCCTATGAAGCTCTTATGTTGTGGAGCAAAAGCCACTGCCTGTGGTCGTGTTTTATGTTCTTCATGCAGGTCCAAATATCAACTCAGAGGTCTAGTTTGGAAGCCACAGTCCACTTCTAGTGTAGAGAAGAGTATGTCACTGCAGGACAACTTCAGGCAGTTGTACTCTTTCCAACCTGCTCGTGGATGCATGTTCTGGAGAGGATGCCCTCTCTGTCCTTTTAGAACACAGACCATGGGCTGTACCTTTCCATTTCAGAAAATAGGACCACTCAAACACCCTCTCTCTCCAACAGAGCAGCAGTATTAAGTAGGGAGATAATTTCATGTGGAGATGGAGAAGACCCATGTGTGAATTCTGACATCTAAGTCATGAGTAGTGACATACATTCTAATGAGTCACTAGACAGTAGAAATGTGAGTTTAATTAGTGTTCTGCTCTCAGTTTCTCACATCAGATTGCAAACTGGCAATTCATTGGGAGGGAAACGACATTTAAAAGACAGACCCCAGAAAACATTTCCTTCAGGTTTGCCAGCCATGAGAATATCCTGATGCACATCTCTCCTGGCCCCAGTGAAACTTACAGTAGCAGCTGGCCCACAATGGGCTATGCCACACGTTCACTCTCCTGGGACAGAGGCAGCGCTGCCGGGAGCACCTGAGCATGGAGCAGCAGAACCGCAGTTGTTGCACTCCACCAGCTGCCACCTTGGGGAAGCAATCACTGAACACTGTGGTCAGATGTGATGGTCAAAAGTGAAATGTCATTTAGGCAGTCTGTGATTCTAGATACAAGTTTTCAGTCCCCAGATGCTCTCACAGCCATTTTGTATGGCTGTGAATGAGCTCACAGGGGCATAGCAAAATCTGTCTCTACGTAGCTCCATTTCCTGGCCATGCTATGCAATTCAGGGGTCTTTGGAAATGTGATGTAAAGCAGATGAATTCCTCGTCTAAGGAATAAACCACAAATACTTTTTTTTCCCTACCATTTGTCCAAACTATTTCTGGGAACTGTTCAGCCCAGGGTCTCAAGAGTTTACAGACAGGCAAGAACAGTCCCACCTGGACCAAAACTAGAGGTGGGTTGATTCAGATTAGACATTAGGAAGAAGTTCTTCACCATGAGGGTGGTGAGACACTGGAACAGGTTGCCCAGAGAGGTGGTGGAAGCCCCATCCCTGGAAATTTTCAAGGCCAGGCTGGACGGGGCTCTGAGTAACCTGATCTAGTGGGAGGTGTCCCTGCCCATGGCAGGGGGGTTGGAACTAGGTGATCTTTAAGGTCCCTTCCAACCCTGACAATTCTACGATTCTAATTTCTAGAAGTTACCAGAATTAAAATAAAAGCTATTAACAGCAGTACTATTTTCAAGATATTTCGAGAGCAAATAATTCTCAACACTTGAGGAGAGACAGTGCATATGAAAGCACACACAAAGTAGTATTCTGAGGCACAGCAAACCTAGACGTCTGTGTTCTTTTCAGTCTTATCCCTCTGGTCCTAAAAACACTACAAGGGTTAAAAATAAAGGACACCTAGGCCTTGGATCATCTTTCTGTTTAATAAGTACAAGCAATATTAAAAATTGCAGGTTTTAAAAAGTTGCGTGTCCATCTTTCCTTAGAAAGACCATATTAAGGTATCTAAGAATTTTATTTACTGGATTAAAAATATTTAGACTTAACCTCAGTATCAAGGCAGTGATGATCCACTAAATCGTAATACTGTCTGTATATACTCATGAGAAACAATGTATTCTAAAAGAGAGGCACCACACATGAAGAACACAATGATTTAATAATACTGTATAAAATCAGATATCAGTTCATAAGTCTACATTAAAAACAAATGACCACAAAGAACTCAGTAGCTTTTTTTTTTCTTCCCAAGCATTTTACTCACTCATCAGGAATGTGTAGTATTTTACTAAACAGTCAAGCAAACACAGCCAAAACAAATTGTTTTGCTTGGCAGTCTGGAAGATCCAAATTGTTGAGACAAAGACTGCAGAAACGCTGTCAAAAGCAACTTGTTTTAAGCACAGCCTGATATAAGCAGAGGTAAGAAAGCCAAGTTTAAAATGATTTAGAAGATGACTTTGCTTTTCTGAATGGACAAAACCAAAATAAATACGGGACACAAAGTAGTTGCAGTTTATGCTTTGTTTCCTGTGCACACCGTGGGTGTTTTCAGGATCTTTTCAGAGTCAGAGAGAAATCCTTAGGTCAGCAGAGACCAATTGCAAGGGTAAAATTAGAGCAAAGCACTCAAAACCAAGGTAAGTAGTTTTAGTCCATACAGGAAGACAACGCTGAAGATAAGTGGCCTGGAGTTTTGGAGGAAATTTCCTTATCTCCTCTTCAGTGGTACAAGCAGCACTCTAGTCTGCCACTGCTACTGGCTAGCCTGAGCAAACCCATACTGACAGGATCTGGTATGTGCACGGTTTTACACTCAAAACCAACTGTCTAAAGGTTGATTTCAGGTAACTGAATCCTTAGCCAAGAACATCTGGCCAGGTAGATTAAGATATACATTGAACACAGCTACTATTACCAGAAGTTGGGTTTTTTTTTTTTTTGCTCAAGAACTAACAGTCCACAGTAGCCTTACAGCACTATGCTTTAAACATCTGTAGTCTAGATCAAAAACAGAAAGGAAAACCCCAAACCTCAGGCATTGCTGTTCTTTCCTTCCAAGGAAGCACTGCCATTTACGCCAGCTTAATAAAAATAATCACACTGAAGTACAGTTTGTAACAAACAGTTCTAATATCAGGTTCCTAATGAAGGAAGGAAAAAAATTTCTGACACTTTCTTCCTATTAAAAACAAAACCAAACCAACTAGGACTTGTACAATGAAGGACATTGAAGACTGCGTTTTAGTTTTAGTTAAAGGAAACAGTTCACAAACCCCGTTTTTGTAAGTGTAACAATCTTTTTTCTTTCTAAATCATCACTAGGATTAGATCACTTCTGTAGTGATATAATTAGGGAATTCAGGCAGGGGGGCAGCAACCAGATTATTGAAGTGATTGAAGCTTGATACTTTCTCGGTTTGATTTTTTTGGGTTTGTTTTTTAAACACACCTTGAAAGCTTCTTTTTTCAACAAATATCTGAGGGCCTGTTGAAAGTAGAAGAGAACTGAAGGAGGGAAAAGCCAGGAGTTAAAAGGACAAATGTACAAAAAGGACTCTCTAAAACTACCTTTGCAACTCTTCTACCTGTATCAAGACCAGCAAATTTTTAGATATGCATGTGTCGATTCTATGCATTTGAAATAAAACCTATTTCAGTTAACAGCATGAATTAGAAAGATTCCAACTTACTTCCATGCTGCTCTCTGTGCATTCAGTATGTTAGCTGAGACGGGAGATTGAAAATATATTTTCTGCTCACTACTAAATTAATTTAAAAAAAAACAAAACAAAAACAAAACCAAAAAAACCCAAACAACACATCCAAACCAGAAAGTTCTGAGTTCAGGAAGAGTTGCAGAGAAATTTTGCTTCCAAACCAAGCATGTCTCTTGTTTTCCATTTATATCTTGGGGTCCGTGCTGAGTTTCACTGGATTTTTACTTCGAACAAACCAAGAAACCTCAAAGGCTAAACTCAGCCAAAATGTCAGCTTTCATCTCATTTAAACCTGAAGCCATAAATAGAATGCCCTAAATTCATAAACCTGGCACCAGCTCCAGTTAAAAATGTAACCCCCATTTCAAGACGTGTTATGTTTATGAGGACTCCACCCATGAACCAAATCACTCCCTGCAATTCAATCTCTAGTTTTAAAGTGTCAGCGTATTTGCAGTGCCATGAGAAGTCCTTGCTTCCCAAGTAGTTTTTCTTCTGAGAAGTGCTTAAGTTTTCTCTTAAAAGTTAGTATTTTAAATGCTAACTCACGAATTTAGATTGTACTTCTGCTTTGTTCTCCTTGTATGAGGGTTTAAAAATAAAGAGGTAAGACAAAAACTTTAAATACACATCACAGAGATAAAAGTGGTGGAGATATTAATATGTTTGCTGTGATATGAATGACTTAAGCTGTATCTCACATTTGCGTTTAAAATGAGAACTCAGAAAGTTTACTTTTGACAGAAGTAAAGTTATCAAGACCTTCAACAACGTTCTGCCCAAAGTGACAGCAATTTAGCACACTTGTTCTCTGGGAAAGTTTGACAGCCATGGAATTGGGGAATCCACTGTAGTAGCTACTATGAGAAAAATGTCTCCATACCTAATCACACGGAATCACCACTGGCATCACTGTAACAGGTGAGAGCTCCAACTTGCAGAAGACGTGCCCTCCCCTCTTCTCTACTCTTCTCACTACCCTCTCAGTTTTCATGAAGTTAGTTACAGACAAATACTGATTTTGTCACTTTATTTTTCTTAGTCTCAATGTTAAAAAATAAAAAAGCCTGTTGGTTTTACCAATACGCATGTCTACTTTCTCATTCCCTGCAAAAGCAGAAAATGAACACCACATTCCCTCCCTTGGGTAAACCAGAGTACATTGATGCAGAGCTGCAAAAGAATGAAGGAATTTCATCGTCGTGACAATTACATGCAAAAAACTAAATTAAACCAAAACCTCTGCATTAAAAGGGAGATCAGGGAAAAGAATATTATGGAAAGAATAACCCATTATGGAGTAAAGTGCATGGAAAGGAAAGAGCTTGATAGCTTGAAACAACAGTGGGAACAGGTCTGGCTCACAAGACATAGAAGGTCCATTACAACACACCAATCTTACTAAACAGCTCATTCAGGTTTCTTCACTGTTTCCCCACACCAGACCAACTGGGCAAGGCTACTTTTTCCTCAGCTAGTACCTCATGGAGAACTGCCTTCCAATAGTATCTTATTAAAGTACTGGTTACGGAAGAAATCAAAGAGTAAGCACAAAGTAAGATCTCCACCTTTAGAAATGGAAGACTCAGGAGCTGAAGGATTTGGCTGAAAGACTGACACAATACAAAACATTAGGGAAAAAAAACAAAAGGGAGAACCCCCATCAACCAACCAACACACACAAAATGGATTCTCTGGAGTTTTACCAAAGGAAAAGGTCATGTAACTTTTCAGCGTTCAGCTGAGGGACAGCTTTTATCTCTGGTCAACAAAGAGGTGGGGGGGAAACACAGTTTGATTAGATGAGACAATTCTTTCTAAAGCAACCTCCTCCTCACCCCACTACTGTTCTTCAGCTGTCACACATTCTGTGATCCTCCATTCATTACAGGAAAGCATCTATCCATTGCAGTCCCTCATTTTGAGACAATCAGCAGAATTAATCACCAAGGGATAAATCACAGGCTGGGTTGAAAAACCACTTCACTAGACATAAAGCATTTAAAAGAAAAGACAACTATGAATTAAAGAGCAAATCAGTTTGAGTGCAGATGCATCTCACTATGGATCACCAGTCAGTGCATTACACAAAATGTTATCTTCAGGAAGTTCGAGTATTTAGAACTTACTAAATCCTTCCAAGACAAAACTTAGAAATATGATTATAGCTGCCATACTCCCAAAACTGAATGTTTAGGTTTGCACCAAAAAGTAGGGGAGAGACAACACTGCCGTCTCCAACATATGATTTATTTCACCTTATTGTCAATGAGGTCTACACTCTTCTCACTACTTTTCTTTTCAGCTTCACCAAAGTACACCTGTGCTACAAGACTCTTTATTATTATACTAAAAGCCAGTTGTTGCTTCTTCTAAGGGTCCTGGAATACAGGAGGACTTGCCTGAGCTACCAGGCTTCCACTGCAGGAAATCCTCCACTGGCCCCTGAACCACCACAGCTTATAAGGGATGTTTAAAGCCATGGTTTCTCTTAAACTCCAGCACCGTAGGCTGCAGGGACCCAGAAGTCACATCAAATTATAGGTTAGTCAGCATCTGCAAAGCACAGATGTGGTGCTAGCTGCAGGCAGTGACCTTGAGTAGGGAAGGCTGACAAGTCTAGGGTCAACCAGATTAATTTAGTATTCACTGGCATTTCCAAATAATTACTCTGCATTAGGCTAAGATTATATTCATAAGCTCATACATGATTATCTACGTAGTTCAAGGGCAAAAAAATGGAAGAAACTGGGGAGAAGCAGCTTTCCCTGAAGGATTAAGCCAGAAAACACAGTCTGAAATATGTGATTAAATTAACATGCCCACCCTACACAGTTGAAAAAGGCAAAGAGCTGCAGTTTTGCTTCTAGATTCTTCTTCGACGAGAATAATTAAACTTGATTTCCCACTACAAATATGTCCAACTCTATTTCCTCACACTGCAGGTTCAGAAAGACAGAGAACACTTGCTCTGTGTTAGCCTTATGAGAATCCCATCTCAAATAATGTTTTGACAAAATAGCAAGGGCAAAGCGAGGAGGAAAAAAAAACAACATCAAAAAATCAACCCAAAACCAACCCACCATAGAAAAATACATTATTTTTTGAAAAAGCTGTGTTTTGGAGAGGAAATAACACAATGCTTCTAGTGTAGCCCCCCCCCCGGGTTAACAAGTTGCATTACACTCCAGTACATAACAAAAAGATGAAGCATTGGACAGGCTTTGAGAACGAATCCAATGAAGTTACTAGATATTTGTACCCTCTCACCCCATTTCCTAGCTCCTTTACTCCTGACTTCAAAAGTGAAATGCAGTTATGCTTATACAGTATCTGAGACACTGGTCTTGCTAAACATGGGAAGTTGTTTGAAAAGTGTACAATGGAAAACCAAATAATTTGTAATGAATCAGTTTTACACCTGCACTCGAAGCCAGAACATTGGTGCATGAAGTAAGTCCATTTTGTGTTTCTGTTGATGTAAATCAAAGTGCCCCAGTCCCTCTTTGTTTGCAGGACGGTCACTTTACACAGCTGTCATAAAGGTGACATTAGTCTATCAAGTCTCAAAATTAAGACAATATAAATGCACAAGGAATAAAATGACAAGCCAACATTAAATATAAAATTGCTGCATGTTTACCTTTGTTTCCCAGGAGAAGGGAGCCGAATGTTCATCTTGCCAAGTTATGTCCTGAAATAAAATTCAAGAATGACTAAAAATCAGAAGAGCAGCTTTACCTGCTCAAGAGCATCATACAGTTGATGTTACATTACACTGCTGGAAGCATAACAACCACTACCAGAGAACTTGCTAAAAAGTGAGAGCACTACTTAGAGATGGCACTGATTACATTTTAAGACTGACTGAAAGCAAGTTCTTGGAGAGGAAGATGATAACCTACAAAATATATGAAAGTTTAACCTGGTCTAAACATCTTGAAAAAGTTTCTCTACAAGTAGCTTTAAAACATATTATATTTCCAGTTTTCTACTAGGCATTTTCTTTGGTAGCCACTAGCAACACAGAGGGACAGAAGTAACAAGAGGATCAGGGGCCTTAGGGAAGTAAAGTCCCATCTCCACCCCTCCACAGACCAAAGAGCACGTGTGCAGCCAAACCAGGCAGCCATATGGCAGCGAAACAGCTGTGAGTCCATCAGGCCAAGCCACAGCTGGATCCAGCCCTGACAAGACACATCATTATGTCACTTCAATGACAAACAGTCTGAAATAAGCATTCAGTGCTGTTAAAAGAGCCACACGATGTCCAGAGTAAAATCCCAATCTGAAATAGCTTCTTTTAAGAAACTGTTTTTATGAAAATAATCCCAATTTGAGAAATTTGAATAATTTCTTCATACACAGTGTGCCCGCCAGCAATACATGCAGCCCACACAGAAAAAAGAAAGGGTGAAAAATAAGTAATTGTTCACATTTGTTCAAGACTTGTGACAAAATGATCACATTTCTATTCCTTGTCACAGATGAGACTCATTTGTACATTGGATGTTCACACTGGTAGAGCTGAATCCTCTATACTGGGTATATCACTGCTTGGTCACCCCAGTACCTCGGGGAGGAATGAGAGTTGGAACAGCAGATGGAAGGAGAAAGGCCAGGAGGAATCATGCACAAGGAAGGAGAGGACAGGACAAGACCTGGAGTGCTTGTTTCACACTCTCCTGTTGTTCAAAGAATAACAGAACTAGACCATGTTTTAAGCTAACACAGGAACATCACACCTTGTCATGACTGCCCTTCTTTTCTTATTTATGACCTCTGCCTTTATAAAAATACATTTCTCAGACATCTGGTAGCATTCTCCTAATCTGCCATCTCTTATTTCACCCTGAGCAGATTTTGGCAGCCAAGGACTATAAAATCACAATTAGAAGTGTCTGAAACCATTGCCTAAACATGAAAACTTGTCTTTCTCCAACTACTACTCATCCATAAAACACAGGGTTTCTCGCAGCAAAGTATTTGTGTATATATGAGGGTGACCCCATGCTCTTAAAAAGAACTGAGCTGACAGACACCACCTAAAAGGAAAGGCCTGGGCACTGCTGGACCATACACTCTGGCCAAAAAGGAAACCTGGTACAGGAATTTTTTTGCCAAGAACACGTGTAATAGCACATTTCTCTCACTCCAGAAAATGGACGCTCAATTTATTAACATTTAAGGGAAACAAAGGGAATAACAGTCTGCTTTTTAGTATCTATCAGTATTAGCACTTTGGAGTGCTGCTGACCACATAGAAACATTACACCACTTAGGTGGGATGCCTCACAGCAGGTAAGTGTCAAATCATCTAAAATCATTTTAGGACTGTAGCCTTTGCCTCTGAAACTGGTGGAGCTGGCACTTCATTTTTGAAGCATGCATAGCAGGAGTCATGGTCCAGCAGGAAAGAGAGATGGGAAAGCCCAGCCATTGGGCTGAGTCTCATACTCAAGGTAGGACCTCCTGTACATATGGGGTCTGGACAAACCAGTGCTTGACATCAACCACAGCAGTAAAGGACAGAAAAGAAATCCAGCAAACAGTGTAACACTCCTGCTGTCACAGCAGCTTTAAGTTCCAGATGTGTAGGCATAGCTATCAGTGGGTTTTACCTAAGGAGTTTAAAGGAAGATCTGACTTCTTGCCATTCACAGGACATGTAAACCAGACGTGGACCAGTTTTAAATTTGGGAGTGAGCCAAGACCATCCTTGTCCTGGATCCAAGACAGACAGTTCTTTGTTGTCCTGTATTTGAGGCAAGTGTAGACAGCGCTGGGAGGGACAGCTCTTCACCCAATGCTCCCTGGATGTCCTCAACTCAGTGACAATACTGCTGCTGCAATGAGCCCTGTTGCCAAAAGGCTGCCTGCAGAGGGGTAGAAAAGCAGCACGGGGAAGGCAGAGTGAAGGTATGAGGTTGTTGTGCACTGGGACAAGTCAATCCCTACAGGACAGAGGAAGTCATCGTCCCACTTCTTAGAATCTGATGTCTTCTCAACTGCCACTGCGCTTGTTGACACCTCAACTTGTAAAATCAACCTCGAGCTTGGGCAGACAAAAAGCTCCTGAAATGAATTAATAGTATTTTGGTATGAGTTGTTAAAAAGTTCTTGTCAGAGACAAAATTTAAGACTTTCATACATTATCTCAAAAGATGGAAGTAGTAGACACTTGTTAGGCAGAAGCAGTTCCCTGAAATAAAAGGAACATACAGTGAACCATCCTTTTAAGAAGAAAAAAATCTCAGGCTGCACACCTAGGACACATCAGAGCCAGTAAGTCTGAGGAGTTTTGCCCACATTCAAGAGACCTTCCATGGGATCTAGGAAAGGATAATAAAGGATAAGACATGGTTTAAGGATATAAAGCTTCAAGGACTTGATGTCTGTGGTTATTTGAAGTGTACTTGAAGCTAGGATGAAGGAGACAGTTGTCAGGTCCTATCCATTTTCAAGGAAGGGAAGTTTGTGGCCTCCACCTCTTGTGCCCTCATACATGCAGAGGACCAAGTGAGAAGCCAGAAACAACACAGTTCAACAGCTTCCTGTCTGACGCACCTGATTAATGTTTATCACCAAAAAAATATCTAAGGAATAACTTCCCTTTTTGTAGAATAGCAAGTTGTCACATGCTCAAAGAAAATGGGAGCAGAAGTATTCAACTATTTCAATATTCACAAAAGTAAATGAGTTGAAATACAAGAGAAAAAGGCTTCAAGGCTATTTATCATCAACACAGATTAAAAGAGATCCATATCTGATCAGCTTTTGTTTTCAGCATACAACAAAGCCTTCTGCCAGAAAGAAGGCAAACAAATAAACTTTTGTTCACCAGCATTAAAAAACCTATTTGTAAGAAACAGGGCCTCATGTGACATATTTCATAGCTAAAAAAAGAAAAAAGAGAAAGATGCAAAAATCCAGTCATACACTTGACTTCAACAACCAGCTGCAGAATACATAAAAAAGAATCACAAACTACATTTGTTATATGTAGGCAGCTTGCTGCAAAACAGCATCTGAATTTCAAAATGGGAGACACTGCTAGGAACGTGCCAGCGTATCTGATACACACATTGCTCAGAGCAGCTGACAGTAACCAGGCAGTTGCAAACCCACCAACAAATAATCCTAGGAGTGTTATCAGAACAGGATTTGCTGGTTATTGGGGTTTAACCACACAAAAGTCACCCTGCATTGTCTTTTAAAAAGTACAAATCTGGAACAGGCCCAACATAAAAGTTCTTGTCATATTGACTATTTGTTGCTTTAAAGCATTTTTAAGTAGGAGATAAAAGGATCATTCCTTTTTGGCTTAGTGTCACAGTTCTAAAGGCTAAGCAAAACAAATACTGTATCTGCCTTCAAGTAGGTAAGTCAAGCTTCCCTATTAAAAGATGGTGAATGAAGCTAACTGAGCTCTCTTAACTGCCTTTCCTCCACATGAAATGTTTACTGCTTCCTAAAGCATGTGGCATTTTCTTCAGTGAAAAGTTTAGTTATTTCAAGTCCAATTCTTTGAGCTGCTGAGAATTGCTCAAACACTCAAGATCCTTTTAAAAAAAAAAGAACTAAAAATAAAAGAGATCAGACCTTAAATCCATGTGTATGTCACACACTTGCAGATAAAGAGGGACAGCATTAAGAGTGAGAACTTGCTGTAAACCGAACATCTAAACTACCTTTCACTGAACTAAACAGGGAGGCTCCAGCAGCATCAACATCAAATCAGATGCTCAACACAAGCTGACCACTACACCAGTCATGGTAGCCTCTCACACACTGCTGCTTTTCCACCTCTTCCTATGATGATGGCTCATAATTTATGGTGTATTTGAAAAATAGCCCATTTCTGTTACATTTACATTCAATTCTGGGTTCTATTTCTAGATTTTCCTCTGCTCGGTTAACTTTATTTTCTACCACTATGAGCATTAGACATAAATGGAGAAATGCCAGCAATTGGAGGCTTGCTAGAAAGGGGATGCTCTGCTTGAAGGCTGCAACCTCCAAAAGCCCTCAGCCAGAAGGCCTAAACTGTCCAGACACAGAAAATTATGGTGAAGTGACAAATAGTCTTCTGGTCCTGGGCCCATGTGTGGTGATAGCAAGTCAATCTTCAGTGAACAGGACAAAAACTTCTTTCATGTAAGTGTTAAATGACTCTGTTAGCTTGGAAGAGATGAAAAATACATGCATGACCTATACCACACAAAGAGAACAAGATAGAGAGGCAAGAGATGTCTGGTTTTGCTAGAAGGAGGTGTTGGAAAACATAAAGGCCTGCAATTCCATCAAGGTTATTGAGCTGGTGTATTCCGAGGTCTCTTTCAACTAGCAAATCTTGACTAACACATCTTAACTGTGAGGCCCACAGTGGACATGTAACAGCTGGTGTTAGCAGCTGTATGCACCTCACCATGATAGCGTGGTACACACAGGTAGATGCCACATGAACAGGGTGCACCCAATCCAACTCCGTGCTTGAAAGGCAAATGCTGTTTGGGGTATCAGGAAGCCTGATTTCTGTACTTACACCTTTTTCATCAAGCTTTTTGAGACTTTAAAAAATACCTTCAGTTCTCTGACAGCAAGATGGGAGGTTAAAAAAGTAGTTCTGGTGTCCTGGCACTGATCCTTTTTAGGAATCATATTCACAGTGCATGTACAGCTTCAGTTATTACCTCCATGACTGACAATGCTGCAATGAGGATAAGATAATGGAAGAGAAGGAGCAGTGGCACTCAGCTGACTCTTGGCATTTGCTGAGAGTCACACATGGTACTGCAGTGCTCTAGCACTATGAAATTATAGGATTATGGCTACAGGATGCCACGGTCCCGTAACTGCACATCTATTTTCTGTCACAGCCTTCCCACACAGCCAATGTACTGAAAGGTGTTTTGAAAATGTAAGAGATGCTTATACTTTGAGAACTTACAGTCCTGGGCTACAAGTTCAGAAGACAAGTTTGGTGTTAAAAAAGATATATGGGAAATGATGGGGGTGAGAAAGAAGGAAGCAATTATCCAGAGATACAAGACCACTATATATATATCCTCTGAACCACCTTATCAAAGTGGTCACATGCACAGAAGTGGGACTGAAATGGTGAGAGTCTGGCTGAGTAAATCATTATCTTCAGCATTTATCCTTGTTTTGCTTTCTTCCAAGCCCTCCAAAGAACACAAGGTGAAAGAGATCAACTTTCCATGCTTAAGCAAGCACAGGTAGATCACTACAGATTTCAACATCAGTTAACAGGGAAGATGAGCTGTGGCTGGAAACATGAAGCTTTCGGAGCAGATGTCAGCAAGGACATCAGACCAAAACACTCACTGAAAGTGCTGCAACATCAACAAGTGATTTGGAGGTATATAGACTGCTCTCCGTTTCCTTGTCTCAGGATGCCACACACCACCAGACAGGGACAGCAGCCAGGACCAATCTAATGGCCCTGAGCGAGGGCTGGGTGACCACAGTATGCACAGTTAGGTCTTACAAAGAGGGCAGTAGTTCAGCTCAGTAAGCTGTCAGACCAGAAGACAGCAACATAATAAAGCTCTGTAGGCAAAGCAATCACAAGCCTGGAAAGCTGAACTGAAACGGCAAGAAACCAGTTACAGTGGCTGTGTAACTGCAGGACAAGGAGGAAGAACATGAGCCAGGGCACATGTCCAAGAACCAGGTTGAATGCCAGCAAGGGAGCGGAGGGAGAGGAAGCTATCAGATGGGGAGCCAGGAAAGGCTCCAAGGCTCAATAGTGCACTTGGAAGAACTAAAATGGAAATAGAGGATGCCAAAACAAGTGGACTCTCTTTTCTCCAGAAACATGACTTATGTTAACTTCAGGTTGGAAGTCAAGAAGGAACCCAGTTTAGGCAGATGTTTCCAAAATTAAGCACTTTGCATCAAGTACTTTGATGATCTATGCCTTCTTTGGTTAATGTCTCCACAAATGCTAACAAAATTGTTTGTATTGTAGCTGTATTTCAGGGGAAGATGGGAAAGAAAACAACTTGCCAAGAATTGGATAGACTCTCTGGCTGTTTTGTCAAGCAGGAAATTATTATTTCCATATAGTGCAGCACAAGAACCTACAACATGCTTGCTTTCCTTCCCAATCCACATAATTCAAAGCAGAAAGCAGAGCAGAGCTATCTGAGACTGGGAAAGCTGGACATATTTACTTTCCCCAGTCATTAACCTAAATCCTTTCGCAACTAACTTCAGGTTTAGGTTTACTTTCAAAGACTGCTGGCACAGAAAAATTTACTGTCTTGCATCCTTCTATACCTCTTTCTCACCAGGAGTTATGGTCTATTACTAGCAAACATTTACCCAGAATTTCTGGTGTCACAGACTTAACAAAACTGAGTTTGACCATATGTTCTCTAACTCTAGATATGATGTGTGTGCAGCACATCATCACACCTTCCTGACAGGTGAAACACAGGCAGTGGTCTTCTAGCACAAAGCTATGTGCTTCAAAGGCTCCTTACAAATTCCATTGCAAGGGATACTGGTGAGGCTAAAAGCAGCACTGTTCTCTTTAAATTGGACTGATGATTACAAATACAGAAGCAGATTATTCTTTTCTGGTTGAAGCCACATAAACTAATTAACAATTGGTCACTTTAAGATTATCTGAACGTAGTGAAAGATATCAGCTATATAACTGTGCCAAGATGTAAAAGAAAACAAAACAAAGGATCTTACATGCAGAATAAAGAAGATACAGTATCTGAAGAGTATGACAGGTCTTTGTAAGCATTAGACGACCTTCTTCAAGGAATCACACTCAGTAACATGACCCACTGCTCCGGACCAGACACCTGTATATCTATGGATTTCTAGAAGGGATACCATGCTTTGCCGTTAGATATATGGCTCTTGGAAGCTTCAAAATTCATACTTTTAGCCATCTATCTTTCCACACTCTTGTTTTTCCTGGCATGTGACATGGAACAGGCTGCATTTTTTTAAGGTGTCAAGAATACCAAGAGCTGGAATGTTTTCAGGGCTGTATTTTTAACCGTGTCTAAGATTAGAAACAAAAAGGAAGAGATTTAATTCAGAGTAAACATTCCCTACAGCCCATTTTCAGCAAGGGACTATCTATCTCCAGAGCTTCAACAGGGTGCTGGTGCCGGCCTCTTCTCCAAGTCTCCCTTCTGCAAAATCCACTTCGGAGCTGGTCCTGCTTATCTCGGCCCGGGAAAGGCACCGGGCCGGAGCTGCTTTTACGTTCTGGCCAAGCTCCCTGGCTGACAGGGTGACATCCCGCCCCGCTGCTCGCTCACGGAGCGGGGAGATCAATCTCATCACCAGGGCAACTCTCCCCGTCGCCAGCGACTAGAACCGCCCGCTACTCTCCGCAGCCCAGCGCCAGCTCCGGCCACCCACCGCCCCCGCGGCACCGACGCTGAGGAGTGCCCCTCGCCGCCGGGCCCCGCCACGGCGCAGCCCCCTCAGGCGGCCGAGTGCCGACGGCCCCCGCCCAGGCGCTGAGGCGAGAGGGGCGGGCCCCGCTCCGCCGGCGCCCCTTCCCTCCCTCCGCTGCCGCCGCCGGTACCTCGTCGCCGAAGCGCACCACCTTCTGGCCGGTGTTGAGGCGGAGGCTGGGGTAGGAGGCGGGCGGCGCGGCAGGCCGGGCGGCGCCGCGGTGCGCGGCGTAGCGGGCCTGGACGTGCGGCTCCACCAGGCACTTGTCGATGATTTCGTCCTGCTGGCGGGGCGGCAGCCGTTCCCACTCGGGCCCGTAGCGCTCCCGGATCCGCTCCTTCTCCGCCATGATCTTGCGCGCCATGGGGCTCAGCGAGGAGAAGTAGCTGAAGCGCTTGCGCTCCCGCTCGTCCAGCGGCCGGTTGCCGTTCATCACCGCCGTGCGGGAGGCGGCGATCGCCGCCGCCATGGAGGCCATAGCCACCCCGCCGCCGCCAGCCTCGCACGCCCCGAGCCGGGCGCACTCACTCGCTCGCTCGCTCGCTCGCTCGCTCGCTCCCTCCCTCCCTCCACTCCACTCCCCTCCTGCAGACACCGCCTCCCCTCGCTCCCTATAAAGGCCAGCCGCGCCCCGCACACCCCGCCTCCTGCACGTCCAGCGGCCGCGGCAGCCTCAGCCGGCGCTCCCAGGAGGGGAAGACCGCCCCTCTCCCGCCGCCTCGCAGCTGCCGCCGCGGGGAGGCCGTCTCCCAAGCTTGCCCTCACTGCCCCCTTGTCCGCAGCGCTTGTCCCCCGAAGCCCGTCCCCTCCTCTCCTGAGGAGACAAGCAGGAGTATTCCCACGCTGCCGGGGCCAGGAGCACCAGGAAACAACTTGCCTCAGCTGGCAGAGCAGAGCCCGAGCCAAGAACCTGCCTTTCCCAACTCCTAAATAAGTTTTACTTGTTTGTTAACGCGACTGAAGGTCCAGCAGCTCCTGACAGAAGAGCCACCGTGCCTGGGATGGGCTATTTTGTCCAACTCAACAGGTTCAGCAGCAAGTCAGCCCAAAGCCTCTGTAGTGTTTTGATAAAACAAAAAAAGTTGCAGCCCAAGCATAACAAGTCCCTGCAGTAGGCATTAGTTGTATCCGTAAACAGATTTCCTAGGCGCTGAAATAACTATGTTTTTTGGTCCTAGGTGTACTGAAGAAGGAAAAATGCTTTCTTCCAAATGTTCAGTGAGTCAGGAAAATGAGAGGTAGAAGCTGGTGAAGAACAATTGCAGCACACCACCACCATCTTAAAAGAATGTCTCATTACCAAACTGTTCCAACATTCTGAAATCCAGTTGCCAGCATTACAATCACCTTGTGTCAAGAGTAGGGTCCTGTTTAGCCTTAACTTTTTCCAAGTCTATTTTTCTGACTAATGTACTTTCAGGAAGATCCTGTATTAAACCTTCGCTCCAGCACTCTTCCTCTTCTACTGGCTCTTCTCCATGCTTGGTGCTGTCTGAAGTTCTCTTTACTTGGGTGGCTGGAGTTGTCCGACAGAACTCCTCAATACACCAGTATTGCAGAGGACAGCCCATCAGTGCTGTACCACATCTTTAAAAATAATTCTTGACTAAGAATATCTTTCCTGGCATATGCAAGTGTTTCTAG
Organism: Brachypteracias leptosomus; assembly: GCA_013401335.1. Classification (NCBI taxonomy): domain Eukaryota; kingdom Metazoa; phylum Chordata; class Aves; order Coraciiformes; family Brachypteraciidae; genus Brachypteracias; species Brachypteracias leptosomus. Next base: position 75,015 of record VYZX01000586.1, read on the forward strand.
ATGCCTTTTCCACAGCCACTTGATCATAGCAAATTTTATTAGTTGCAACTTAAATCACCCAAACTTAGAACTCAGTATTTTGAAACTGCAAAATACTTGGGATGAAATTGTATTTAATAAAATCATTTCAGGTACTTTCAAATGTTGCATTCTCTCTACTCCCTCTTCTGTGTCTCATTTTATTACAACACCCAAACCTTCCATAACCTGCAGATTTCACTGGCAGACTACACTACAAACCTCAGGTTGCCTGGCAGCCCACTGCCTTGTCTCTCCTTTCAGGTAACTCCTCATTCACTGTACAAATGTTCTCTTTTCCTGTATCAAGTCCTAACTTTGTGTGTGGCAACTCAGCAAATGTTTTGCCAAATGCCCAAAATACCCCCAAAGTCTCATGGAGGGGGGAGGTGCAGGGAGCATAGTTCCTTTCCAAAAAAACAAAGCAAGCTTACTAAAGACAGGTAAATATGCCAGAAGATTTATCTGAGACTAAATCTAAATCTATTTTGCTTTTTGTCCTAGGTAGTTGCATGGGAATTTTTATTAACTTCAAAATATATTACAAAGTTGTACAAATACTGAGGTTCAGATTAATGGGTTTTCATTGCTTAGCCTATTTTTTCCTCATTCTGCTTTCTTTAATATTATTCTTAATAGATAAATGGTTGGGGCTGCAATACATTAATGTTCCCATTTCAGAGTTCAAATGATATCACTAGACCAGCTGTCTAAGATGACACAGAAGAGAATGGAAAATGATAATTAGATTTCTCCACATATCTGGTTCTTAGGAGGTAATTACAGTTCTCCAAGTCAACACATACCAGTCCAGTTATATAATCCTGTTCTGTTTGTTAAACTTGTTTGAAAGCATTTGTCTTGAGCTCGCTTTCTTTCTTAGTCATCTGTATCACGCCCAGAGAAACAAGCCTTTGAAACGCGTATACACACACACACTCACAGAGCTGCAATACATGTTACACCCACCCTCCCTTCACCTCCCATTAACATCATCTTCTTGTCTGTCTGTAGGAGGATGAGTATAAAGTCAGTCACAGAAATAAGGGAAATGAGGAGAAGGAAACCCAGACAGCTATACATGGTTGGTTTGTCCAGGAATTTTCTTCTTCCCCACCACCCCTTCTCCACTCGCTCTGGTCTAATCCCTAAAGAAATAAACTTCTTATAGTTCCAAGTGTCTGGTCAGTGCCAACATAGATTTCTCCTTTCTCAAGGGTAATACTACAAGGTGTAAGAAAATTTAAAAGAAAGATCATACTATTAGAACACAATCAAGGCATAAAGTTAGGCATCTCTTCCTGGCTACCGTACCTATTTCTCCATTAGGTAAGGAGAAAATAACAATTCCTTTCCTCCATAATGAAATCTCGAGGTTTCTGAAACTTTAGACCTTTAAACAGAAGACAACCATAGAAGCAATCAGCGCTTATTTCTGATGGGGAAGGGGAAGGTACTCAAGCAAAAGAACAGTGGAAAAATACCTTTGTCACAACCCAGTTCTTTCAATGAAAACTCACAAGCCTCCTTCATCCTTACCTGGAAAGAAATACCTACTTTCGTGCTTTACATAAATTCTGGTAAATTTAAAATGCATGTTTGTTAGTACCAGCCAGAGAGGTGTTCAAATTTGCCTTTATTATGGTTTGGTTAATGAACCTTAGGTCTGCACATAAAATTCTGCCTCTTTTTCTGACAAGTTTTACTTACTCAAAATTATACCAGTCCTTCCAAATGCTTAGCAGCACTAATGGCTAACAACTTGGATTCCAAATAGGCGTTTTCCCAGTTTTCTAGATTTGCTTGCATTTTGGGCACTCATCAGTTATGCATCCCCCTTGATCAGATATATGTACTTGAATCATAGAATCATTAAGGTTGGAAAAAACCTCTAAGATCATCAAGTCCAACCATCAACCCAACACTACCATGACCAATACGCCATGTCCTGATATGCCACATCTACATGTTTTTTGAACACCTCCAAGAATGGTGACTCCACCACCTCCCTGGGCAGCCTGTTCCAATGCTTGACCACTCTTTCAGTAAAAAAAATTTTTCTAATATCCAATTTAAAACTCCCCTGGCATGACTTGAGGCCATTTCCTCTTATCCTATTGCTAGTTACTTGGGAGAAGAAACCAAGACCCACCTCTCTACAACCTCCTTTCAGGTAATTGTAGAGAGCAATAAGGTCTCCCCTCAGCCTTCTCTAGACTAAACAGTCCCAGTTCCCTCAGTCGCTCCTCATAAGACATGTTCTCCAGACCCCTCACCAGCTTTGTTGCCCTTCTCTGGACCTCCTCCAGCACCTCAATGTCTCTCTTATACTGTGGTGCCCAAAACTGAACCCAGTACTCAAGCTGTAGCCTCACCAGTGCTGAGTACAGGGGCACAATCACTTCCCTGGTCACACTGTTTTTTGATAAGAGGCCAGGATGCTGTTGGCCTTCTTGCCCACCTGGGCACACTGCTAGCTCATGTTCAGCCAGGTGTCCACCAGCGTCTCAACAGTCCTTTTCTGTCAGGTAGCTTTCCAGCCACCCTTTCCCAAGCCTGTAGTGCTGCATGGGGTTGTTGTGACCCAAGTGCAGGACCCGATACTTGCACCTTGTTAAACCTCATACCATTATCCTCAGCCCACCAATCCAGCCTGTCTAGATCTTTCTGCAAGGCCTTCCTAGCCTGAACTTACTTAATACTTTCCCCTGCAAACAAGCAGGAAAAGAGAAGCTTTAGGAAAACTGAGCTCAGACACACCATTTGCTTTCTGATATTTGCAAAACAAATGCTGATTTCTGCAGCTCTAAATATTGCACATCAGCTCATTCTTCCCTTGGCTGGCAGCTGGGTCACTATTTTTTAATTTATTGACTTTATTTTGTTAGTCAAATCTAACCAGGTTATCACTGTAGCTCCAGTACAGTCCACACAAAGTTTGAAATAGATTGTGGACTGACTCTCAGACGTACCAGGATCAGGATTAAGAACATCTGACAAAAAAATCTGCTTCCTATTCCTTCCCCTGCCTCCTGAGAGAAGGGGGCTAAAGAAATTTGATAGACACAATAATACTTTGTAACACTAGAGTGGCTTAATAATTGTTGTGCATGCTAAGGAGTCAAGCTGATAAATGCCTCCTCACTGTCGTGTAAACTAACTGAAAGCGAAAAGCTTTGCAGTTTTCTGAAGGACTGTTTCTGATAAGGACTAAAAGTTTTCTTTAGAACTAGCTGAAACCAACCTTTCAACTTGAGTGAGAGCCAAGAAGGGACTGAGCATGCGCAAGGACAAAAGGTTACTAGCGGTGATGAAGAGGAGCCGTTTGCCTTCATCCCCAAGACCCTTCACAACCACTACCAGGAGGCACTGTGCATGTGCAGTTAGGAGGGGTTATGGAAATGACCCCTTGGAACTAATTATAATACGAAGCTGGGATAGGTCATGCATATGTATAGGCAAATTGTGGAATGTCATGAATATGTAACAATTGATTGTATAAAGGTAAAGCCGAATTGCCATGTTGGCAGCACACACCTTTGGTGGTGTTAACCCCCGTGTGCCCGGCGCCGAATAAACATACCTACTTTGCAATCTTAGATTGTGGAGTTCGATTTCCGTGCGTCACTCCATACAACATTACTTCTGCTGTGCTTACAGGTCTTCTAATGGTACCTTCAGTTATCATGGCAAGAAGTTAGTGCTGTAATAGCACTTTTTCTTGTGGAGGAAAAGTTACCACACAGACAGCAACATTTGTGTCAACAATAGATGGTAAAAAGCATTAAGTGGAAGGAAAGCACATTCTTTCCCTACCCTTGTATTTGCAACATCTTAGAATCTAAGATCTAGAACTTTGAATACAAGATCTTGTGAAAAAGTTCCCATGCCATGGGTGCATTGAGGGCACACTTGAAGCAAGTCTCCTCACTTTCTCTGCTTACCACGCTTTGGTTCACAGCGCAGAGAGGTTTCAGCATACATGCTTCATCTTAAGACACCCAACCAGGAAGATGCATTGCTAACATGCACTCCAAATGCAATGAGCAGCTGTTCATAAACTAGACAAGCAGACAAAAGTAAAACCTCTGAAATGTAATGTGGGAACTGAGCTACTCATACTGGGTGGGACACACTTATTCCTAACATAGGCATAGCATGCATCCACTGCCTGGGATTCATTTTCTATCTCTGAAAATCCTTCATACTTGTAAACACTCAGGTCTCTAGGTACCCATAGCTGTCCTATTCTGCCAGTGATCAATGTAAAAAATAGTGAAGTCTAACTGAATCAACAGGGCTTTGCTTCTAATGGATGTCAGTATTCACAGCAGCTTCTAACTTACCTTGTGGCACTTCCCTCCACCCCCAAACTTAAACACAGAGTCTACTTTGAATCAGATAAACACTTGTGTGGAATAGTCAAGAAAAGACCCTCCATTCAATAAATCCACCGTGTTTTCAGATATAAGCAAGTCACTTATATCAACATTCTTGATGCTTCGTTGCATTTCCTCCTTCATTAAAGAGGGGATTGAGATTGCCTGGTGCTAGGGCCAGAGAAAAGCAACCACACCGCTGCTTTTGGCACGCTTGGGGTATGCAGAATGTTTACCCCTCTCCCTTGGTAAATAACTTATTCTTTAGCATCTCATGTTACATGGTTAGGAAAGATATTTGCAATTGCCTAAAGCCCTAACCTCTGGAAAACTGGAAGCAAGCAAAATAGAGTATTTGTGTCAAAGATGACAGCAATAGAAGCACAGTTTAGACTATCAATATTAAACAAGTTGAAAGCTATTCCTAAAACAAAACACATCTGTAGATTTTTTGAAATGCTGAATATTCAGGCAGGAAAAAATAGCTGATCAAAGCCACTGAGGAAACCAGACCTTTGCCCCACCATTGCTTGCAGTTCTTAAAATCATTTAACCTGATAAAGAGCTCTAAAGTCACAGAGCTCAAGCTAAAATGAGTATAACCCAGTTTGGACTAACCAGAAATAACATCACTATTAAAATCAGAAATCAGTTCATGGTACTGTCCATGTTGTTTGAACTCATTTAGCCCTGCCCTGCAGGAAGCCTGCCTTCCCAGAATGCTGCTAGCCCTTCCAACAAAAACAGCTCCAGCAGCCCCAGCCAGCTCTCCCAGTACTCTGTCAACCCGTTGGTATCTTTTGCCAACTGCCACCACCAGTGGGTAGTGCTTGGGAAAGGAGACTGATGTACAGTTGCTGCATTTCTGACATTTACTCACCAAGAGCCTAACTCCAAATATGTCATTTGTTTGTTTTTGTTTCCAAACGATGTTTTCCTGAAACCCATTCTTTTAAGCTGACATCTGTTCCTTCACTGGACTGCATTTCACAAAATGCCTGTGTATTTACCAATTATTCACACATGTACAGCTCAACAAGTTTTCCATGCAGAAGACAGAGGCTTTGAAAAAAAAAACAAAACAAATAAAATAGGAAGTAGTATAGTGGTATTTCAAACACAGATTACTTTTCTCCTTTTTTTTTTTCTTAAATACATTTTCACCTAAGGTAAGTTCAGATCGTAAGTGTGATCATGTTTCTTACTGCTCTTCAGTTCAGCCCCTGAACAACTGTATTTCCTGTTAGAGTAGGTCTCAATACAAGAAATCAGCTGTTCTACTTTTTTCCTTTTTAACATTATGGGTCACAGAAAGATTCATTTTATTCTAGTGATAACTAGTCAACTAAGTTTACTCTATTAAAGAAAAAACACAACAACAAAACAAAACCATTTTAACCATAATTTCCTCTTCAAAATTTATGATGCAGTACTTCTTGGCCTTTTATTTGTATAAATTATACAACAACTATAGTTTTTTTTAGACAATGAGATGAGTCTGTATTTAGTACTTCAATCATCGTTCTCAGGGTTGGAAAAGTCTCTGATACTGATGGTAGGCTCTTGTATGAAGGTGAAATACTGAAAGAGGAGAAAAAAAAGAAAGTAGTTTATATTTTGCTGAGTTTTATGATTTACCTGGAAATTAACACATTGAATTATACTTCTCTTGAACCCTTTCAACAAATTTGAGGCCTGAAGTTAAGAACCTATTGCCCACAATCATGCTCTTGCTCCTCATGACTCCCCATTCACTCTACAGAATGAAGAGTGACTACATAAAAGCCTTTGGAAGTGGCAGAAGTTAAAGTAAAATTTTATTGCTTTAGGTCTTTAAGCCTTATATACCTTACCCTCTATTATTCTTCTACCACACACAAATTAGCCACTCAGGTTAATTACCTTCATATTATTACTTCAAGTCCTTTGGGCTGTGGTTCTACAGAGATTTTTCTTAGCATCAAGCAAAGTCAGTGTTTTCTCCACTCTGGTTCATTCCTTGCCCATCATGCATCTCTCATTTGAGCCAGCAATACTATTGGTGAGACTATGCTATGAAATGGTCTCAGTTTAAAATAAATTTTGGTTTTGGCAAAGTTATTTTTACCACAAATCAGTTCCTTGATCTGGTTTGCTATGGATTCCCACAAAATTCAATAGTGCAACTGAGTGGGTCAGAAACATATAGACAGGGTTGAAATGGCTTAAGTTGATTATGCATCCAAGACAGAAGTTCCCCTTCAGTAAAGATATGTCTTAAAAGAACAAAACCAAAACAACCAAAAACCCACCAAAAACAAACCCCCAAAACAACCCTGAAATGAACAAAAGATTAAGAAATAAGTTGAGTATATAAATTGAGAGAATATTAAAATAGCACTAAAGGATAAGGAAATGACTTTTTATATACAGTTTGAAGAGATCCACAGGAATGGGAAAAAAAAAAAAAGTTAAAATT
>VYZX01000588.1:3725-15297 GCA_013401335.1 Brachypteracias leptosomus
CTCCATTGCCTGGCTGGGAAGTGCTTGCTCTTGGTACCTGTCAGCCAAGAGAAAGAAGCAACAGAGGGGAAAAAGAAAGAAAGAAAGAAGCTATTTTATGCACATATCTATGTACTTTTTTCCCCTGGGAATAGGAGTAACCAGAACTTGGCACATTCTGCATCAGAGCTGTTCTAGGCACTCATGACAGTATTCAAGGCCAAATGTAACAGGGATAATAATAGATACTAATTAGAGTCTTCAGAAAAACTATTTTGAATTCAATGGCGNCTAATTTTTTTCTGACATTGCTAATACAGAAAAAATGTCTATTAGAAAAAATCCAAAACATATAGAACCACTGCGAGAATACCTTATAAGCAGCAGGAAAATATTCATCTTTAATGGATTGTATGGCAGAAGCTACACTTTCCTTACAGAGTTTTGCACAAGAAAAGTATGCATTAGCAACTTTCCTCCTGGTTAAAAAGACAGGATTCACTTACTTTGATAACTAATGCTTTAAGATATTCAAGAGAGTCCTGCCTACCCAGACAGCTGCAGGTCTTCTGGGATTCCCTTGTCTTGTCTTAGATAACCAACAGGATTTCAAATTGCATGACACATCTAAGTTTAGGTACCTGAATCAATTCCCAATAGTCCAGATCTGAGACTCATATTATTACTTTTCTATGATTATATAATCTGTATCTTATTACAAGAGACATAATAATCACTTAAACATAGACATCAATTGCCATCTAGGGCACCATGGGGTGTCTAAGGTACCTGAGTAGGTAGGTAGACATGACCCAGGATCTATAGGATGCTCTGCCCTCCAGGGCTGGCAACTGAATATAAAGTGAGAGATCATATGGTATTTAGAACAATATTTAGGCAGTGCCTATATTTAGGCACTGTGTCCCACCCTTGATGTCTACTTTGTTTCTTTATGGTCCATATTAAATCCTGAAACTCTGTGGATGTGCTATGTGGCTAGAGGGACTTTTTAATATTTTGCCTACTTGATATGTTAATTTTAGATTGTGATATTCCTTGTAATGCCTTTTTTATCTCTCTCATTTTTTTTTCCCTTCAACAATTGTAAAGCATTTAATGTTCATGAGGGATTTCTCAAAGGGGAAAGGTGTTGAATTTTTGATATAGACTTTTTTCATGTGTGTTTATTAGGCATTGAAACTAAAATACGTGTTAATAAAGAATAAGCATTTGTTTAGAGTTTTATAACTTTGAAATACTTTTCCTTCTCTGTCAGCACTCTGTTTGCTCATTTCATGCTGTAATCCTAAGCTTTTTTACAATCACAGATGCACTTTTATGATAAGTATGGTCTTGCTTTTAATCTACCACATGTACTGTATTTTGTACAACATGAAGAAAATCAGTGAAAAGGGAACTGTTACAGTGACAAAGCCCAACCGAGCTACTTGATGTCTCCCACTAGAACCCTGTGAGGCTCTTTGGGCTTTTGCTCTCCCCTGCTTGCTAGCTAATAAGCAAACACAGTACTGAGGTTGGAATACAGGGCTTTAACTCATCTTAAAAGATATGAGTGCTGAGTGTTAAGAGATCTGCTATCAAGAGTGTGAAAAGTGCTGCTTTATTCTCTGCCATCAGCTACCTGTGCGACCTTGGGAAAGTCATTCACTTTGAAATTCAGAAAAGGCTGTAGGAACTCAAGGTTCAGCCGAAAGTGGAAGGTGGCAAAGCCCTTGCTGAACTGTCAAGCAGCAAATGAGTCCCTGAGATCCCAGATGCAGAAAGGGTCATTGACATTACCAAATCTTCAGGTAGCCTTGTGTACCCAGGATAGAACTAGCCAAGGTAAAGGAAATAATACATTTTAACAGTGTTCTGTCTCTTGCCCTAGAGCCATCAGGACCATCTCTGTATGGTAAGGAAGTACAAGAAATTGCATTCTAACTTCCAATGCTTGAATTAATCCTCACAATGTGTTTTCAAATGCCTAGTGTCCTCTGGAGCAGAAAAAAAAAAAGGGACGGGCTGTTGGCAAGATGTTCTTAATGGATATTGTACATTTTAGACCACTCAAATACTCAGAGGTAAAAAGCCACTTGAGCATAGCAAAGTGTTCTCTAAATACAGCCAGAATTATGTGGCATGGTGTGGAAGGTAGTATTACACTTCTGGTTTCTGTTGTAAAGGACTACATATAATTTTTTTCTTACAAATATTCACATTTGTTAAATTATCCCAAACATATCTTTTTTGGTGTTGTTTACTGGAAGCTTGGCTAACACATAGTCACGAATGGTAAAATTCAGACTGTAACTTTACACAGAAAATAGCTTTCCTGGCTTGTAACTCAGGAGGAAATTTTTACCCACTCATTCTTCTAGTAAAGTCAGGTGGTTGCCTGTTTAGGCTTGTTGCAAGAATAGTATGGCCTGTTATTAAGTTGATACAAACCTTATACAGCACACAGTGAGACAGAATTTAACATGTTAGAAGGAGAAAGAGTGCTCTTTTCTACCTTCATGACAAAAAGTTTGGGGTTGTGCACTCACATTTGAATAAACCACAAAAAGATCATCCAGACAATGTTTTCATGTGGTCTTGACAGTCTTCAGGAATGTGCTAGTGGCCTGGGGACTGGAGGGGAAGAGCAGCACACTTCAGAAGACACGGAGGGTTGGATGCCCAAAGGTACTGAAACACTCTGATGCGAGAGAAAGTTGATGACACATGTCAACGAGCAGAAGATCTTTTTACATGTGTATTTGTCAATATCTTGGAAGTTGTGGGCTTTTTTTGTTAAAAGCTGTAGGTGCTGTAGATGTTACTGTGTGAAATACTGGGACTGCAAGGCTTGGCCACAGGTAGCAGCTCACCCCAAACTAACTGATCTACCAGGCTGCCTTGGGGTCAGACAACTGGGATGAAGAGGTGCCTGAGACCTCTATGAAAAGAAGGAAAGATAGCTCCTTTTTGGTGTCCTTCTCACCTTCAGAGATTTTATAAAGGCCCTGCACATGCTGGAGTGATATCTGCAGCCTGACTGCTAGACCAGAACAGTGAAGGTGGCCTAGGAGACTGCACGCTTTGCTGATGCTGCCAGGCATCTGCCTCCAGTGAATGATGGGTGACAAGCATTGGAGCTGAGCAGGGTGACATCAAGATCAGCAGCAGTTGTACTGAAATCTCTTTATACAGCAGCCTGTCCATAGCATAGTTTTTTGACTCCCAGAAGCTTGACACACCCCATAGGGACAGCAAACTGAATGAGGTGCAACTGAAGGGGCTCTGAGCAGCCTGACCTAGGTAGAGATGTCCCTACTTGTGTAGGGAGGTTGGACAAGATGAGCTCTAGAGGTCCCTTCCAGCCTGAAACACTCTATGATTCTATGAAGAGGAAAACTGTGACAACCTTTGCCAGCAGTCACTGGTAGTTTATAGGAGGAGGATTTGATTTAAACAATAAATTTGGGGCCAACTCATAACATATTTTGTATTTTCCTTTCCTCCCTCTTGCTTCCTTCAACCCCAGCAGTTCCTTTTGGTTAAACAATTTGTTTAACTCACAGCTTGTGAGCTAGGAAGTATTGCTTATGATTCACTTGAGTTTCCCAGACTTCAAGCAGTGCTGGTGGGTTTTTTGGTAAGCACTTTTCGTGACTGAAACTAGGCTTGTTGCCTGACAAAGAGACTAGAAGCATTTTTAGCAAGATGGGAATTAATAGGATGAATGATCCCGCTTCTTCTGGGATCTAGGCATTTTCTATAGTGATTGAAATGAAACTCTGAGCCTCGGGTGTGAAATGCATTGCTTTTATGGCATAATGTAATAACCTAATCTATGCCCTGCTTGGTATATATTCCAATAGATACCCTGTTGTTCATGTTTTTCTATGCCTTACATAGGACACTGGTGAGCTTGTTAGGGATGATGCATTTGCATGACATTTCCTGGACTCACCTATCTGCTTGCCTTTCTAATCCCATTTACCTGCTGCTATAATTATTATTCTTTCAGCTGGGCAATCAGTGAATTTTTCTGTGTATTTTCGAGTAGAACAAACATATAAAAAGGGACATTTGTGAATTTAAAACCACTATTTTCCATCACAGAATGAGCTTCTATCTACATTAGCAACTTTGTGCTTCTGCTGGTGATACTGGGGAAGGATCAGGTCTGCTACCTAAATCACACCTTCACTTCAGAGGTGTGGTTAACCAGTCCATCTTAGATAGCATCCTTACAAAGCCTGTTAAGGAAGACAGGTGTCTTTTAGTGCCTCCAGGGAAAAATCCTGTCTGCATAACTTAGGTACCTAAAGTAGGTAGACAGAATTTCTGGAACAGTGGAGGACTTTGAAGGTGCTAGGAGTAGGATTTATTTGACTCTTTATTACTTATTATTTTATTTATGAGTTTATTATTTGTCCAGTGTGTAAGAACTAAATATATATTGTATGCATCAGAGAGATCCTCACATTTCCTATGAAGTGAATGGAGAGAATTAAAAATTCCTATAACACAATTCCCTTGAAGGCATTTTAACATTATCTGATTTGTATTACAGAGGTAACTGTCTCTTTTCATTTACTACAGTAAGGGGAATAGTTAGGATTAGGTGTTCTGGACCTTTGCCATATTCTGGGCATAATGGATTTTCTGGTTCGATATCTAACATATGAAAAATAATTTGAAAGGTTAAAATAAGAAGAGGAGAGGAAAGAGAACATACCAACTCTGGGCAATTTAAAGCACTTTTCTGAGCCCCAGGCTTTTTTTTTTTCTTTTAATGTATTTTTGTCATTTGATCTTGTCTTCAAACTCTCTTTAAAAATCTAAATAAATGTTGAAAGTAAAATGTTTTGAAATTAAAAATATTGGCACTCAGGGAACTAACTATCCTGACAAAACCAGAGTCGTTCAGTGATTTTGGTGTCTGTGGAGTTACTGGAGACCAGTCAGTTTCCAAATTGCTAGGCACATCATTGGATTTTCCATGATGAAATCCCAGTTTAAGCAAATTATTTTTTTGCTTTCAGTTCTTGGACAGAAGGACAAAAAATACCTTTTAAACTCCCCTCTTAGTTCTTCTTCATGCTCTTATTTGGTTCAGTATAGGTCATGGAAACCTGGTGTCATTCTACCTAATTTTAGAAATTGAAGGGAAATGGGTAATTTAGGAATGTCCTTGCCCTTCTTGGGTTTTTTTTGTGTGTGTTTGTTTTCTTTTCTTTTTTTTGTTTGTTTGTGGGGTTTTTGTGGTTTTTTTTTTAATAGATAATGCAGACAATACATAGAAAACTGCTGATGACTTAAATGTGTTGAATTACTCACTGGAAGTACCTTTCTCTTGCTAATGATCCTATACAGACCCTAAAGGAAAAGCACCATTGATGGCCTTCTACAGCTTAGTGGGATGAATTTAGGTTGCATACTATGGGTCAGAAGAATTGCAGCCCTGTGCTCTAGACTTATCTGGGTTTCTCCTTCCATTTCTTGGAAAAGAGTGTGAGAGGCAGGGTGTAAGAGAGGCCAGGATGTGCCTCTTACCTTTCAGATTGCCTAGCTAATGTGGAAGGCTAAAGCTCTGTGGTGGGAAGGAGCCATGGTTTAGCATTCACAAGCTGTGGACAAACGTGAGCAAAGTCTGTTTAGTTCACATTTAGGGAGGAAAACTGTGTAATAAGATGCTCTGGAGATAAAGAAGAGATGAAAGCCTTAGGTGCAAAGGTAGAAAGCTCCAGACAAACATGGCTCTGGCTTCCTCTATCTGGGCAGTTCTCTCTGGGGATTGCTGAACTGCTTGTCAATAGTTCCTTCTTTTATACCAGTGACTCTTAGGAGGGTTGGTCTGCTGGTTTTGTAAGAAAAAACTGTAATTGTTTCTTAATATAGACATCTCTTCAGTGCTTTAAAAGGAAGCAAAAAGACCCCATTTAATTTCACCAGGTTTTTTGTGTTGTGACCTTTGTGCTGTGCTTGGATTATACAGTAGGGAAAAGGTGTCTCTTTCTTGCATTATAGACTCATGAATTTTTAAACTTGCAGTATGGGGCAGCCGCTGTCAAGTAACAATGAGAAACTGGTTTTCTGTCCAGTGATGCGTTAAGTCCCAAGAGAGTAGACAAGAAGCAGTAGGACCTGAAATGAAAAGTGCATCTCTGGTGTTATATAAAAAGCAGGAGAATCTTCTATCATTCCTACCTTTCCCTATTTCTTGTCTTACCACTTTTACCTCATTATCTTTGTATATCTAAATATTGTTTGTGTCCAACAAGAAGTGCTTATGTTAGTTAACAAAGAACAAATTAGCATCAATGTGAATCCATTGACTGATATGACTCCAGCAGGGGAACGAGAAACTGTTGAAATATAGAACAATAAAAGCTGGGAGCTCTGTTGCATCTTCAACAACTTTTTAAAAATACCCACCGGAGTTCATTTCTTATGCTATTTCTAATAGTAGTTATAAACAAATAAAATCTCCTCAGTCATTGAAGTCTGATAAGCACATCTGTGTCTATATCAATATTTTTATTTTTCTTTTCAGCTGAGAAGAGAAAAAGATCTGTACACTTCACTTCATAACTGCCAGACTTCCTTTTACTTACTTCATACATCCTAATTGTAGGTTGGTGTGTGCATGAGGTATTTCCAGCACTGGGTGGGCAGTGCCACTTTTTCTGCTTCTAACAGAAGCTTCATCTTGCTGAATCAAGGTATAAGCATCATTATGAAGGACCAGTGTGGAGCTGATGAAAAATCTCTTAACAACAGAATACCTCTATTAAGTCCAGTTGTCCCAGGGGATTTGCAGTTAATTTCCCATTGCCTTTTTGAGACCAAGCTCAGGATCACTGTCTCTAAATATGCTTTGTTAGATTAATTACCAAGGCCAGGCTGGATGGGGCTATGAGCAATCTGATCTAGTGGAAGATGTCTCTGCCCATGGCAGGGGGTGTTGGGAGTAGGTGGTCTTTAAGGTCCCTTCCAATGCAAACCATTTGATGATTCTATGATTACTGAAGGCAGTAGTTTCTCTAGAGCTATAGAATTAAGCAGAAAATTTTGATGATTAGTGAATGGCATTAATGTTATGAACCTTTCTTATCTTTCATTGATTTATAATTCTGTGAGCTGTTATATCCTAATCATAAAGGAAAAGGATTGTAGAAAGAAAGTTGCCCATTCTAAGGACCATGATATTAATCAAGCTGGTAGAAAGGAACTCACTAGTGTCAGCTTTTACAGAAATTGATAAAATTAACTTTAAGGTTTTAGCGACTTGATTGTGATCTTGCCATTTGTTTTCCATACTATTCTCAGGCTTTTTACTTCTATTTAAATCATGGTGAAAACAGGGTAAAAATCTCGCAACAGCTCCAGAGCAAAATGCTTCTAGGAAAGAAACCACAGGTAAAGAAAAGGGTGGGATGGAAACAAAAGCAACTGTGTAACCCATAGTTACCACAGTTATTATACAGGAATCCTCTCCCACAAAATGTTCATATGAGCATAGAGAAGACAAACCTTGCCCAATTACAGCTATAGGCTGCACCATATCTTATTGTACAAAATCAGAGTGTTCTTATTAAATGCCTAGTGCACCCACTTTATTTTTGCTTTAAGATGCTAGCGATTTGAGCAAAAGTTTGCATTTTAGATCCATTTTGCAGTCCTGTTTGTTTACAGTAACCTGCTTGGAAGTTTATAGCACTGAATCTTGAGGTTCATTTGCAGTGATTACTTGTACCTGTAAAACAGTTGTGGTTCAGGGAAGAATTTTAAATCTGATCCATACAAAGGCGTTAATTCTAATTAACTGTTGTTTTTTCCAAGTCCTTGCACAAAATGCGTTTATGCAGCCAAATGCAGAGGGAGGGATGAGCTTACTGAGGTGTAATAGCTGTGGAGAATGCGGGAAGGGGGGATGAAGGAGTTGCTGATCTGTTTCCCTTTATGAAGGGAGAATACGGCTGCTTGGAGGAAGGATGTCTCTTGGCTGATGGAAGGAGAATTGATGAGTTGTATCCCTCGGGAACAGGATATTCTGACATCTTCAGAGTGCGCAGGAAAGTTCATTTGTGCGATGTTTGGGACCATGCTGTTTGGATGCAATCTGAAATGTCTCCAGTATTTAAATGTGGAAAGATAGAAAATAAACAACCCAGAGTTGTTTCAGATCACAAAGCATGCCATATGAGATAAGGGTGAGTGCAGGACCAGTCTTGCTGGGACAGCTTCACAACTGCATGACCATAGGCATACCAGAGACAAGATCCTGCACAGGCTACTAAGGGCAACAGAGGAATGCTGGTATCCTCTTAACTTTTCATGGCAACACTATGCTTGCTAGAGATCTTTTCAAGGGATAACCAACAATCACACTGGCTTAGTGTGAACAAACCATAAATGGAAAGGTCTGACCTTGAAGGCAGTGGGGAAAGAAATAACAATTCTGAAAAAGTCTTAAATATGATTAACTGATTAACTTTCATTCTAGGATTAATCATGCTTATGGGTCTGATTCACTGTCTAATGATGTCAATGAAAACACATTTTTTTCTATGGATCTACAATCAGGTAATCTATTCATGAAATGTACTCTGTATTTGGCTTCTGTCATCTCAAGATAGGCAAACCACTTATACATAGGAATATCCCAGCTATTGTAGTGCAATCTACCTGGTCTATAATATAAATATGTTAAAAGTCAGAAACTGCATAACAGGAGGATTCTTGAAATCCAGGTCCTTTTGATAGTCTTGTATGTGGCATCCAAAATCAGAGCTTCCCCTGTTACCTCTCCTTTTTGCAATTGTGAGCAACATCCTCCAGATAATACGCTATCTTTTTCTTGCTGTCCTTTGAGCTCAGCACATTGTAAATGGTACAATGATATGTAGCAAACATCTCCCCTGATGCATTAAACTTTTCCTGGGAAAATTTCAAATCCCAGCTACTCATCTTTGTTTGAAATGCACCTGGTACAGCGTTGTCTTCTGAGTGGGAGCTGCGTAGTGGCATAAAGCTTACCTGAAAAATATCTAAAGATAAGCCTGAGAAGAATGTGTACTCATTTACATGTATAAGAAGTCACAGCAGCTGTTGGTGTTCAGACACAATTATTTATCATGAAAATGTTTGCAAACAGATTTCTTCTCTTTTTTTTTTTTTTTTTTTTTGAGTCTAATCGGCCCAAGATATTGCATCTGGGAAATATTTGTTGCTATCGAAAGTAGGCATCAAAAGGGGCGTAAGAAATACAATTCTCTAAGTGGAAATCAGTTGCATTAATATGACTACCTATAGGTGAATGGATGTTGCCTCCTCTGCTCCATCATGCTGAGAGGAAGCTGTTATGTATGAATCTCAGAGGTATTTATTTTATATACATATCTATCTATCTATCTCATCTTGTTTCCTTAGGGACATTTGTGGAATTAAATGGCTGGATTGAGGTTTAATTCTATAGTCTAGTTAGTATTGTTCTCAGAGTAGATCTAGGAAAAATTCAAACTGTGCACCATGCTGGTTCATCAAAGAATCTACTATTCCACCTCACCTGAATGAAAGATTTACTGAAAACCCCTGAAGGGACAGGAAAATCTTCAGAACACACATTCATCCTCAGTCAATTATAGTAAAGGATCTGACTATTGAAACGCACTCTGCACAGCTTTAGTATTGTAGGCTAGGACAGTCTCAGAGGCATTCATTCACTTTTACATTAGTTAAACGTAAGTATTTTTAAGTTTCTATTAGCAGATAAAAGACATTCAAACCAAATTCAGCATTACTGAGATCTTTGCAAATACTAAACATAAAGCTTAGGTCTCTTCAGTTTCAATCTTGATTTAAGATGAAATGTATATGTAATATACCTGCATTGTTGAAAGAGTATATAAATACTCTACAGTCGAGAGCGTTGCCTGGTCTGCTGAAAAGCTTGATCGCCTACCTGCCTACACCAGTTTCACCATGAAATACAGTGTTTCTAAAATGATATGTGTGATTAGAGACATGTTGACAGGTTTGGAATTGAGACCAGGCTGCAGTAGGGGATGTGGAAGAACTTCAGCGTACAGCTTTATGCTTAAACTGAGCTTTTCATTCTGGCCAAAAGCAAAAAATCCTCATGTAAAGATGAAATTCATTTCACCCTCATCAGAGCTGAAGTGTGCTCAATGTAGGGAAGATGCGCACAGACTGCAGATGCAGCTTTGATGCTCTCAGCACGTTGAACCAGAAAGAGAATCACTGCACAGCCCCTTGTCTGCCTTCTCTCTGTGTTACTGCGTTAGCTTTAGTCTTGGTTCCACCAGCTCCTGTTTGCCAAGTGTGTGATGTGTCATGGCCATGAATATGTGTGTGCAATATCCGTGCAGCTTGTCCTTCTTTGGCTTGCCTCCACTTTCCTTTCCCACTCCATCACCTGCAGAGCTCCTTCCGATTTGGCAGGGAATCCTTTTTTCTCTCACTGCTCCAGTCTCAGCAGATCCTAAGTGTTATAAGTTGGAGGGAGATTTTACTTGGCCTTCAGCTCTATAGCTAAATTTCTCAGGATGTGGTTACAAAAAGAAAGCACCCTGGAAAATCTGACAAGACAAACCTGACAACATACTGGGGTACACCACCACCTGTAACATATGTTAGATAGGAGCAGTAAATTCTGTCACCTTGCTCTCCACCCCTTTTTGAGATCACTTTCGAATATGTAGAAATCTTATTCATGAACACATGAACTGGGAGTGCCTAATGAGGCAGTGCTACATATTGTGAAACTAATACCAATTTTTTTGCCTTTATTTTCAGTCTGAGACTGACTCTTACTTTGTTTGTAATCCTTGCCTGAAAAATCTGGAGGAAAATAAAGAATAAAATTGAACCCAATACTTAATGTACTGAGGAAAAGAGACAAGATTTTTTAAAAGAAATACTCCTTTCACTTTGTACCCTAAGCATTTTGATGTATTAGTGTTACAATCTAAGTAGAAATGTGCTTAAGTGCATAAAACCTTCTTATTCTTACTCTCTCTGTGTTGCTTCGTAGAGCACACCAAAATTTACAGACATAGTTTTCTTTCTTTCTTCTTGAGCTGAAAAGTCACATAACCATCCTCTCTGACAGCTAAATGTTCCTCAGTGTTATAGTAGTCCAAGTGCTAGAAAACCTGGTTTAGAACATCTTGGAGACTTCATAGGATAATGACTTGTAGGAGCTTTGTTTTCAGACAGTGTTGTCTAAAGGACTGATATTTAACAAGCAATTAAAACAGAACTGAGAGGGTTTTGTTTTTCACCACAGCATCATGGGGGTAATTTCATGTCTTCAGTCAAATAATTCAGATTCATGGTTTGAGGCAGAAAATGATAGCAGCTTGTTAGAAGCAGAGCATTATTTATCCTTCTGATAATCTGTGAAGCTTTAGTTTCTGTTGTTTAGGGGTTTTTTCATACAATGTTGATTCTTTTCTTATGTCAGTGTTGATACAAAAAATACAAGAAACATTCACACACAGTCTTTGTCTTGTTCATTCCAAGCCCATGTTTTGCAAGCATCATTATAACTCTTTATGCTTGTTGTGGTTTAAGG
>VYZX01000610.1:0-26634 GCA_013401335.1 Brachypteracias leptosomus
CCAGGGTAAACCCACCACAGTCGCCCTAGATTATTTTCTTTCAAAATTCTGCTACACTGAAATCACTAAGAGGGAAGAATACATTTTATATTTTGTTTTCTGTTTGGGCTACAAGAAAGTTCTTTTTACAACATTAAATTAATAATTTTCAGCTTTTTTATAACTAAAGATTTAAAAGGCAAACAGGATTTTGTGATAGGCTGTCAATAAGACTATAACCTGGCTAAGAACACCCAGACAATTAAAGATATTTTTTAACCTCAGAAATTCTGCTCACAAACTCATAGATGCATATCTACAGTCAAAGAACACATCTTACCTAGTTAGCATCTCAAACGTTTGTTTCTCTAGAGCTTTGAGAACAAAACACCAAGTGGGAAAGAGCCCCATAGAAAGAAGTGACACTGTGGAACTGTGACAAGTGGGTAGAGAGTTCTGCCTTCCTACAAGTAAGTCCCTTCTGGCTTTGGCTTATCCTGTGTCTCTCTCTGGGACCACACAATTTTATTTCAGCACCAAATTAGGTCACCAAATTTT
The DNA here is from genome assembly GCA_013401335.1 of Brachypteracias leptosomus. NCBI lineage: Eukaryota > Metazoa > Chordata > Aves > Coraciiformes > Brachypteraciidae > Brachypteracias > Brachypteracias leptosomus. The sequence continues at coordinate 538 of VYZX01000610.1, forward strand.
CAGGAGAACTGAGAACTCGGCAATGGTTTCTCTGTTGGATGCGGGCCCCTTTATTCCACCCTACAGAGGTAGGAAAGAACTATCAAAGCTTTCTTCTTTTTTTTTTTTTTTTTCTTGCTATATTTTGTTTCAAAGGAAGTGGGTTCTGGAAACATTCACTGTTGTAAATCATGGCTTAAATTCGAGACTTGTTCATCTATTTAACTGCTGCTCTGTGGTTTCAGACTCTTACCACTGCTGTGTTGTTGGGTGAACAGAGATAGCTGTATTGACACTTGAAAACAGATGAAAATCATACTGGATAGTAGTAACTTACCTAAAATATTGATAAGGAAGAGTTCTCAAATCTCTATTTTAAATTTAAAAGTGACTGCATGTATTATTTATTGTGTGCCATGAATTCTTTCCCATTCTTTTATGATTATATCTTACAGTAACTGATAAAATCTAAGCCTTTCATCCACCATAGACGTTCCATATCCCAGTGGTCTTTGATTCAATATGATCTTCTTAAATAGCACTATAGGGTCAGTGTATTTTCTCCAGAGAGTTTTAAGCTGAAGCATAATTCATAATGAGCTCCTTCTATTAAGATCTGTTCTGCCACTCTAATGGAAAACATAGATTTGTGATCTGTCCCTTACAGGATATTAAACAAAAAATTATATTATCATTACTGGATTAGTTACCTCAGTGCTTTCAGAGATTAACTTGTTATCATTACATTTTTCTAAATGGCTTATTGCTTGTTTAATATGAATGGATTTCAAGTGGTCTTGTAAGTAGAAAATCAATACATGGACCAGCAGTGTAATCTTTTAGACTAATCAAAAATTGTGTGGCTCCCAGCTTCACATAATTAAACATGATTTAAACTCCCTTCCATATCTTTGTCAGGGTTTTTAGTCTCTTGTGCTTTTCCATGGAAGGAAAGTTCCATGTTTAGTAGTTCAGAAGAAGGCACAGAGAAAGGATTTTTCTGTGTCTAGTTGAGATGAGACCAGCTGAAGTGAATGTTGAAATCTGATAGGATTTATGCTAATGAAAAGTCCTTAGATCATGTAGTCTGATAACATATTTACTTCTTGAGCTTCACATGCGTTGCAAAATATGTTGCTGGAAAAGGGCGTTCACTGAGTCAGCAGAAACATAGCCAGAACACTGTTCCTCCTTCCCATGCCCTCTGATAAAAATGGTATGTCTAGGTATGTGTCCATTTAAGCAGTTTATTCTCATAGCAGAGGACAATGAGGTACAGCGCTCCAGAACATATGAAATTTGAAATTGCATGTGGTTTGCAAGATGCTGAAAGAAGACATTGTCTCTGTGAAATATACAATTTTGTATGCTTATACATACAACAATTTACACACGTTCAAGGAGTCTATGCAAAAGCACCTCTATTAAGTTCTCTCTAATATCTTTACAGTACATGACATCAAATAGAGATGGATCTGAGGAAGACTGTGGGAATAAATAAAAGTATACCTGGAATCATATAATAGAGGATGCGCTGCTTTCTTCATGAAATGCTGTGACACCAAGATCATGGAAACCTAGAATCATAGAATGGTTTGAGATTGAAGGGACCTTAAAGATCATCTAGTTCCAACCCCCTTGCCTTGAACAGGGCCAACTTCCACTAGACTAGGTCGCTTAAAGCCCCATCCAACCTAATCTTGAACGTTTCCAGTGTTGGGGCATCTACAGCCTCCCTGGGCAATCTGTTCCAGTGTCCCACCACTCTCCTAGCAAAAACCTTCTTCCTAATTTCTAATCTAAATCTGCCTTATTCTAGTTTGAACCCATTATCTGTTGTCATATCACTACAAGACTTCGTAAAAAGTCCCTCCCCAGCTTTCTTGTAGGCACCCTTTGGATACTAAAAGGTCACAATGAGGTGTCTCTGGAGCCTTCTCTTCTCCAGGCTGAACAACCCCAACTCTCTTAGTCTGTCCTTCTAGGATAGATGTTCTGGTCTTCTGATCATCACAGAATCACAGAATCACAGGATGTTAGGGACTGGAAGGGACCTCGAAAGATCATCTAGTCCAATCCCCCCTGCCGGAGCATCATCTTTGTGACCCTTCTCTGCAATTGCTCCAACAGGTCTATGTCCCTCTCCAGAGCCGGACACAGTGCTTCAGATGGGGTCTCACAAGAGTAAAGTAGAGGGCAAGAATCACCTCCTTTGACCTATTGGCCACACTTCTTTTGAAGCAGCCCAGCATACAGTTGGCTTTCTGGGCTGCAAATGTACATTGCCAGGTCATGTTCAGCTCTTCATCAACCAGCACCCCCAAGTCTTTCTCCTCAGGACTGCTCTCAATTCACTAATTGCCCAGCCTGTATGCTATTTTCAATAACTCATCTTTCTAATAGGCCTACATCCAGATTGTTATTCTGGGCATCATCATTAGTGGTTCTAGGATTGCAGTAAAATCTAGGAACTTTGGACACAGAATAGTTTAATCCTTTGTAGAATGGAACCACATTATCACATGAACTTCTGCTGTTTATATTGGTTTGACTTTAGAATTGTAAACTGAACTAGGTAGATGTTTCTTACTGGGGTCTGTAACTTCTGACAGTTGCTGCAGTGGCTGTATCTCTTTTATCAAAATACAGAAATTAGCATTTGCTTCTGGTTTCCAGCATTCTGTTTTGGACCTCCATATTGCTTATATATGTTCACTTATATTTTTAACTCACATTTTCACTTGTGTTTGCCCTAGTTTCCCCCTTCTGTCCACACAAAAAACTAAGACACAACCGCCTTCTAAGTGGTTGTCAGGTAATGCAGAAACAATAAATGCAAAGGTCTAGTGCCACAAGAAGGTTTCCTTTTATTTTGATGAAACTTATTCAGTTCAAAAAGAATGCACTTTCTACCCAGGTGAGTGACATCTAACTATCCTCACAAAGAAAGAAGTCTGTCTAAAACCTGATGAATATAAAGAAGTGTTAATTCTTGGAATACTTCAGTGAAAACAAAAATCATTTCAAAGGAAGGTGTTTGTTTTGGGGTTTTTGTTTGGTTTTTTTTTTCCCAAGTATTGGTCTAGAGGAAAATAAGCCGCAGTTTAAAACCTAGAAGCATTTAAATCTTTTGCCAATATAACTCCTGAATGTCTGATATGGATTTCAGGAATGAAGCTATCCATTTGGTGAGAAATTTTTGTTTAGAGCAATGTGCAACATGTTGGACAACCCGATACTGCTAAACTCAGGTATATATCTAGGGTGCTAAATTATGTTTTGGAATGGTGGTTTTATTATTAATTGTCTTAAACCATTTGGTGCTTGGACAAATTGGAATCCTTTAAGTAAATAGTTTAGTCTTGGCATCCTTTTACTCTAACTGCTGCAACTTATCCAGTTAATGTTTGAGGGGTGGATGTTTCATCTCGAAGGCACATTTAGAAGGGCAAAATTTGGTTTTATACACACTGTCTCTTACACTAAAAGCAAAGATTTTCAAACAGTGTATAAAAGTCCATAATTCATGCCCAGCCACAGGCAGAATTTGCAACTATTTCACCCTAAATTGAGAAAGCACCTTTTTCGTTGGAAAAACCTTCACTTCTTAGACTGCCTTGAATTCAGGTTGGGAGTCTGGATGCAAGGATTGCATTGGACTATTGGTATCAGAAGTTGGTGGATGAGAGGTAAAATTTACATTTGAACAGATAGTGCAGCCATGGGATTTAAGCATACTCCTACATGCATAACAATATACTACAATAAAAAATACTTAAGCTTCAATCCTGCAAATATTTACTAAGTGCTTAACTCACAGAGAACTCCTAAGTCTGTAAAATTAAGCAGATGTGTAACTATTTGCAGGATTTGTGCCTTAGGACTTGCTCTGTATCGGACCAACAGAAATGGAGGTGGGTTTGGGAATATTTAGAAGTCTTATGGTAACACATATGCACATTGTTGAGGTGCTGAAACAGTTTTGAAAGGAAAATAGAAGAAATCAATACATCAGTGAAAATAATCTGAAAATAGGATAGAACTGCTGTTGGGGTGTGTATATGTTCATAGGTGTATGGAAAGCAAGCAAATAGCTGCAAGAGTATTTCAGCAGAAATTATACAAGATTTTGTAGTGCAACAGGACATTGAGAGAATTGCTCATTTTTTGCTCTGCAGCTCTGAGCACCTTAAGAAAATAATTACTTTCATGGCTGAAACACAGTTTGCCCAGCAGTATGACTGGCGTTAAAATCTTCCCCATTTACTGATAGTGATTCTAACAGTAGCTGAGAGGGATGTCTTGATACTTACTTTCATCTTATTAAAAGTGGTGAGGTCAAATCCCAAAGCCCTGCCACTCCCCCTAAAGGTAACCACCCAGGGAGAGAATTCTGGTGAAAACAAAATCTGTCATTGGCAAGAGCAGGACTGGTTTATTGCACCAATCAAGCTCAGAAGCTTCAGGTAAGTCATCTGACTTTTCAGTCTGCAAATTGGTAGTGAGATAAAAAACTCAAGATATTGTAGAATTGGCAGTGTGAGGTGCTTCAGCTTTATCTGAACCTGGGCTTATTTGTGTCATCACAGTACAAATGCATAAACAGTAAAAAATAATGTTCTCTACTAAAATTCCAGTATTTCCTTTCTTCCCCTGGCAGTAATACCAATATTGATGCAATTACAATGTTTTTACTGTGTTTTGGTTTTGTTTTTTGAAATCAGAATATTAAAAAAATACAAAGCCATGTGTGGATGGCTGTCTGAAAGATAACTGACCTATTAGACATGTAAGCTTCAAGTTTTATTCAGTAGTTTGTAGAGCTTAAATCAATGTCTCTTTTATTCCAAACTATACCCATCTTAACTTAGGAGCAGGAATACTTCCACTGAGCACTCCTTTTCTGTTCCAGCAAATTGATTCCAAATATGTTTTCTTGAATTCTTCTTTTGCTACTACACTGTCTCCTCGGAAAATGTTTTATATGGAATTATTTATTATTTATAGGCTCTTGCTAAAGCCTATAAAATCCTGCCTGTGTTAAATTTTTATTTTGGCATGTTGGCCAGCTGGTATTCTGAATGATATGTCTTTGTGCAAACATACTAGATAATGAGGAGAAGAAGATGGAGTACTTCTTGGTGAATATATGCACATTTCAGGGAACTGCCAGCAGATCTGAAATGATAATCAGATAAATTGATCTGAAAGTTTTCAGAGTGCTCTGCTTCCATTTTTCATAAGTATAATTAAAACTATATGACTGGCATACTGAGGTGACTCAAGAAATTGGCTAGTTAATGTTAAGGAGGTGTAAATTCTCTAGAAAAGCCCCGTGCATACCAACTTAAAATGCAGCCCAAGAAATAAATCCATCTGCCTACATTTGTTTTAACAGTAATACTGACCTTAGAGCATTGTATTTCTGAAGGATTTTTAATGACCAGCTGGAGTTCACAGACTCTGACTGTACCTCAGGCTTTAAACTGTGCCCAGTCAGCCATTAATTCTTGGGAGATGCTCTGTTCCTTGATTGTTACTGCTTAATAGCATGACAGCCTAGACTGTAAATAGCTGCTAGCAGGGAAAGTATTATTATTGTTAAATGCACATAGTACTTTCCTTCAAAAAAACCCCCCAAAACTCAAAAATATTTACAAGCCAAGGTTCTGCAAAAAAGTTAGCAAAGATGATTTTTGCTCCTGGGAAAGTAGCCTATTTAATAACAGACAGGCTAAGGAGATGCATATCTTTAGTATATCTCTCTCTGAGAAATTAGACACCCATGTCTCATTGCCCACTGATGGCTGTTTTGGGCTATAGGCTTGAGAAGAATTAGCGTTACGCTCTTCTAGCCCTGGCTGTTGGCCAAGAGGATCTGAATTTTGTGGACATTCACCAGTCTTCTGGGGAAACATGTCAAAAGTCTGCAAATGCCTGTCATCAGAGCTCCAACACACAAACAAAATTACAGAGGCTGTACAGGATGCTTTGCTAGGCATGCAGCTGCAGTGCACAGAAATACAGTTTCTGGAGCTTGAAATGAACTCATAATGAGCCACTATTAAACCTGCCTGTTGTAAAATCGTGGAGGAGAGGAAACTGGTAATACAGATTTATAACAGTGCTAAATATAATATGATAAGTGACTCTCAACACATGTTGGTTAAGGAGTCTTATCATGTGATCATGAATGAAAACTGGTGATGAGTATAAAGCTACTAGAGATTTCATGACCTCAAATCCACAGCTGACAGAAAAAAGTGTTTTTCTGATAGAGGACATTTCACAGCAGTGGTCTTTCAAATTATATCATTATTTGTAACTGTAAAGTAATATGACTTTACTAGATCTAACATGGTTAGATGTTCTCTGAACAAGTACAAATGGATTTTACTATAATTTTAAATAGAGTGCTGCTGAAGCTAGCAAAATGACATTTTAAAACGCTTTTTTCAGTGGTTGCAGATTTTCTTAAAAGAACAGAACTCTTGTGTTTTCTCCCTGCTGTTTCTTAGTTGGGCTTTTTTTGTTCCATGACAAATGGATATCTCATCTTTACCTTTTTACAGCTCAGTCTTCATGCTTTTCCAATTCTCATTAATGCACTGGCACAACTTGAAGCAGCATTTATTTGTGTTCCATTTTTGATTCTTCTTGGAGCCACAGAGCAGCTGTTACTGAACAGGGCACCTGGCAAAGTGTGAATCAGCAGCAGAAGGGCAGCTCTGACAACAGAGGCAGAAGGTCTTGCTGGTGGAGGTTTTTGCTCCACCCTAGTTATGGCCTGAGAAAAATTCCAGGCAGGGGTCAAGCTCCCAGTCTCCTTGTCCTTTTGTCTGTCTGTTCCCATCAGCAGCTTGGCTCTCACCTTGTGGCATGGAGAAAAGTTTTTGGGAGGTGACAAGTAACACTGAAGCCCCTACATGGGCTTGAGAAAGTCTGAACCACTGAAGAAGAGAACGTCTCCCTAACTAATTTAGTTACTCATTTGCAGTATTTCATATGCTGTAATGCACAGCGACATATTATCACATTTAGAACATTTCACTGCTGTATCCCATATGTTTGCAGTAAATACATTCACTGGGAAAACACTCAGAAGCCTTCCTGTATTCTAGATATTTCCCCAGTGATACTTTAGTTTTCCTACTCAGTTACTCAAGCTACTAATGCTTTAATTCTTTTTTTCAGTTCCAATTATGGAAAAGGCAAAGGTCAATGACTCCTAGAAATAACACAGCCAATTAATGGACACTCTGAGGAAGCAAAGTCCTTGAGTTCTATCATTTGAATGTCTTTTTTCCTCTGCAATAATTATTAGACTTTTTGCACTGTGTTCCTTAGTCCTCAATCCTAGAGCACTTTACAACACCATTATAATTTTACACATTTACCAGATGGGGAAAAATTGCCACTTGGAGGAAGGAAATACTTTCAGTCACCCAGAAGACTCATAGTTCATTGAGTGCACTCTCCACAAAAGTCATGGTCTGCTAGGTGTATTTTGAATATTATTTTACTGCCTATGATATGCTTGTACACAAGGCACTGTGACTTCAAGGAGAGAGAGTAACATTTCTAGATAAGGTAGGAATGGATGCTCAGGTCATTAGCTTTTTGGTGAGGTCAGGCTGGACACATTTTACATGCAGGCATAGGTGGATCTCCTAGGGGAACAGGATACAAACCTTTATTTTCTTGCAGTCAAGTATCTCCTGTTTCTTGACTTTTTCTAAATGTCATTGGCCATTTGGTCAATTTGTAGAATTCAATCACCTGAAGTGAGAGTCTTAGTTACTGAGAAATTTTTAGGACTCGCGATATTTAGGGAATCAAGAATAGCCAGTATTTCTAAATGTTTAAATTTTAAGATTGGAAATATTAATTATTCTTCTATTCTCACTTGCATGAACTGTCATTTAGGAACAAAGAAATTGGAGTACTGTGTCCAGTTCTGGAGCCCCCAGCACAAGAAGGATGTGGACATATTGGAGCAANAATTACTGTAGTGGATCAGGCTTCCAGTATAGCAAGCTGGGTTGTCTGTCTGCAGCAGTAGTCCATAGCTACGTAACCCTGAGTCACTATTCAGAGATGCAGAACTGCTCACATTGGCTTTATTGCCCTCTGCAGATGCTGGCTCAGGTACCAGTAACTGAAAGGCTCCCTCCTACAGTCCTGCCCTCACCGCTGGGCAGGAGACAAGAGAACTGAGGAGCAGGTAAAGCATGCACAAATCAGAGCTAAATATATGGGGGTTCCTGCACAATTTCTTTATTTGCTGCTTTGTACAGACCAGTGAATTTCAGATAAGCATTTAATAGGCAAGAAGCTTGCTTACACTTGTTTTCAGGTCACTATGAGCTCCACATGGTAGCGCTTGGTAGGGAGGGGATTCAGCTTCATATTCTTATTCGGTGTCATATTATTTCATGATAAAAAATATTTTATAAGTCAAACATGAAAGAACCTCTAATGAGATTGTAGCTGCCCCCCAAGCTACTTTATGTCCTATGAAATGAAAGAAGTACGTAAATGTAAGGAAATGCACAGCTAAAGTCTAGGTTTGAGCTGAAGCTCTTGAGCAAGCTTCCAGGGACACCGCAGGAAAAAAACAAGGGGTGATGACATCGTGTGTACAAGAGCAACAGGGGGCAGAAAACTATTTCCAAAATTAATAAAATCTTGTACGGATGAAGTGCTGAGGCCAGAGTTGTGGGCCCTGAGTTGGAGTTGGCCTGTGGATGAGTCACATCCTAGCAGAATGTTTTGTTTCCCTCACTGGCTTCAGGTTCCAGAAGCAGAACCTGGCCTACCTGTGTTTTTGTGGCTCCCCCCTCACCCAGGTGGTTGTGGTTGGGGTGGTGGGCGAGGCCAGGACTATATCAACCAGGAGCTGATCAATAGGAAGGGCTTCTTGTTGGATGTGGCTTCTGTTGGGGCTGGTTGCATCTTGCTGAGCTCTCTTGGTGGTGTCCTTCCATATGAAGGGCCACTGAGGGAGCCATCTCTGTCCATTGTGTCCAGCAGGCACCACAGTGGGCAACCGGGGAGCTGGGCCCACAGAAACCTATAGCAGGGTTGTTTGAAAGAAGACTTCTGAGGGGATGTTGCTGAGTTCAGCATTGGCTTGTGTGATCAGGCAACTGATGGCAGCATAAAATGATGATGGCTGAATCAGCACAACAGTGGAGCAAGAAACTCTATGCCTTAAATCTGTGATTATTGCATGAACACTCTTCTGAGATTTTGGCTCTTACTTTTTGTTCTTAATACATGTGTGATATTAATTAGTCACTTGGCATTGTGATGTGCAGATTTGTGTTAATTCAATATAATTTGTGTTCAAAACAATTAGTGTTGAATTTATTTATTTTAATTTACAGATACATATTCTCAACCTTATCTCCATCACAAAACAATATTTGTCTTTGCTATTTTATTATGTGTCATGTATTTGCACATACATATTTTGTTTATAGAGATGTCTGAAACAATGCCTTTAAAACAGGCCTTACATGGTCTGTACAAAGCTGTATAAAGCACTTTTGAACTGAATGCATTATATGAATGTAAATGATTATCAGTTGTGAATCAGATTCACCATATTAAATTATAGACCATTTAAAGGTGATCCAATGTAAATATTCAGTTAATGCAGCAAGGAAATGAAGGAAACAAAGGAACACTGTTTTAATGAGAGAATGATGAAAAAAAAGATATTTCGTCTGCAACGTCATGAAGAAGGGACTAAATCTGAAGATAGACAAGGTTAAAGAAAGGTTAATACCAATAAAGGAAGAAGGATTGCTAGAATAACTGAGAGGAAATTTATGGAAGAGTGCATTCCACAGATTTGCAACTATCAGTATTGCAGGCAAAGGAGTGCGGATGACAACTGTTTAAAGAAGCAGTGAAGGCACCAGAATATTGGAGTTATATTTCCTTTGGGAGGTCAAAGAAGCGCCATATTGTAGTGTCCAATAAGCTAAATGAAGGAATGAGAAATACGAGGTTTTCAGTTAATGTATGGAGTATGTGTGGGCAAAGTTGGCAACCCACTAATTGCAGTTCTTATTTTCTGCCACAGAACTGTATTGTTTCAGCCTTCTTTTGACTAGCACTGGAATGCCTGTGATTTGACAGACTTCCTATATACAATTTTGGTAGCTACCTTAATACTCAGTAAGTAGTAAGTATTTTGCATTTTGAAAGGAATCCCTTCTTAGAGCTACACTAACTGACTGATCTATCTTATTGTGAGGAAAGGATCATAGACAACATTCAGCAAACAATGAAAAATGCAGACCAGGAAGACAAATTCTCAAACTGATTAGTTAAAGGTGCCTGCATGAGATTGGGTTAAAATCAAAAAGAGGTGTCTTCTCACTGTCTCTCCTTCCAGTCTTCTTTTCCTGTGTTCTATGGTCTTTTAATATTCTATTATTACTTTTTTTTTTTTAACACACACCATGGAAGTCAGCATTAGGAAACCTATGGTTAATAGGTGGAAATTCATGCATTGAGTAAATACTGGTCCTTTCATCTAATGTATAATATTTATGTTTACACTTTGGATTTGTGTGGTTTTGATGGAGACATATGCATGGGAAGGCTTATAGGTAAAAAGGCAGTCTCATGTTTCAAACAAAACTATGACTGCTTAGCAACTGTGCTTCCAGTTTTAATAAAAGCATTTCATCCAGATAATAAAAGGCAGTTATAAAAGAAATATATCCACTCATATGCTTACATTTTCTCCTTGTATTCTCCCACTTGTCTTCTTCTCCATAGACAGTGACTCTGTTTTGTTGCATTTTTAGCACAGTGGGATGTTACAGGGCAACATTCTATTTTTACCTTGGTTTATGGTTTGTATCATGCCATGAAAAGTTGAGGCACACCTTTTGTGCATGTGAATTTTGCCTTTGTATTATTTCAGAATTTCTGTATTTAGTGGAATAAGAACTTATAAAGTGTTTTACTTGCAACATTTTGCAGTGTTGTGGGCTTGTTTGTTTGAAATTTCAGTATCAAGCAGCCATCAGCTTTCTCACACTCTTAAACTGTGAGGGAAAAGGAATTTATTGAGATTTGATATCTTAATTGGAAAATCTCACTTGTAATAATCAAGTTTGCAAAGAAAAAATATAAAGACTTTCAGTGTGTGATGTCTTTGAGTTCACTGTTGATGGTATGACGGTAATTTCATTTTCTAAGATTTAATGCTTCAAAACTTTGCATGAGTTTGAATAATGATGTAAGTCATGAAAGAATATAAAGTTTTGTAGCTGCATTCTGATTCTCAACAGGCAGTTTCCCGCACCTCCAAACCTCTCTAAATTGGTTCAAGTGTGATCTTTATCACGTTTTGTTGATTTTTTATTTTGGTTCCTGCTTGCTGCAAGTAAAATCAGCATTTCCCTTTTTATTATCTTAAATATTGCTAAAACTTTTCAGGCTCTAGAATGTGTAAATAGCTCTTACAGTTAGAGAGAATATTTTATATAAAGCAAGGAATACAGTCACACACACAAAACTGAAGTATTTCATATTGTTAACAGCGGCTGGTAGGAGAGCAAGTCAAGGCAAGTTATTAACTTTCCATTCTGTAGCAGGTATTTTTTTCTTCTTCCATATATGCCATAGAAACTTTTCAGAGTAACAGGAATACCACAGAAATGAGTAAGCTCTCTGCTCCTAGGCACTGTGCTTAGTTCCTGCAGACCAGCCTTCATAAATGCTCTCCAGTATTCATCAGATGTCCAGCCATCACACTACAGCAGCAGGACATCACAGAGGATTTTTGTGTCTTTGCTGCCTCAGTGTCTTGGGAATATTAACTTCACTCTATAGCACCTGCTGAGAGTGAGGATAGGTACAGGGGAAGGAATTATTTTCAGGTTTACAAATTATAGATAGAAACATAATCACCAAGCTTAAACACTTCAGCTTCTCTAACAATGCACATATTGGAAAGATAAACAAAAAGACAAATTATGAAAATCTTGACTGTGTCAAGATAAGCTAATTGATTGACATGATACAATTTCAAAATTTTATCCTTGTGAACTTTTGTTTTATACAAGACTGAGAAATAACAAGGGCACAGCTTTAATAGATACTAAAGGTACAGGAGAACTCTGGTTTGGTTTAAGGCTACTCAGGGCCCATTTATTAGAACCTCACAGGGGCTTCCCAGCTAAAAACTCAATGGTATTTGCATTGAGAAACCAAATGTATTCATCCATCACCTGGGACACAGAGCACAGCAACTGTTCCTGCCCTTCTTAGGAGCAAGCAAACCTCCACAAGATGTCAAACAAAAAGGAAGGAAATCAGCAATCAAAAGTAGAGGAAAAATTATTCCAATGTTAACATAAAGACTGTGTGACACACACTGCTCACAAAGACCATCAACCAGATTCACAGAGCCTGATGCCTCCAAGAACCCCACTTCTCCTTACTGAAGATGGTTCTTTGTGTTTTTTGTAGAACAGCACAGAAACTGTAAGCAACAATGAATGATGAAATTATACTGGCGAGTGAATGCCACTCTCAATACCTGGGCAGTTCCAATTCCACCCATAAAGGACAACAATATATATATGCAGCAGCTACATTAGCTCCTTGTCTTGTAGCAACCATTTTGAACTAGCCATAGACCCACATGAAGGTATGAATCAGGTTCACTTCAGCCAAGGGGTTTGAGGGCATTTTACTTGGTACTGTGTGTTTGTTTAAGCAGAAGCTCTTGTGCTGCTTAAAGCAGCATGTGCTCTTTAGCTAATCACCATAATGTGCATAAAATATATTACATATGTGAAGGTCATGTGCACTGATAAATTGTAATTACCATGCACTTCTGTGTGCGTCACCTGCAGTTTGTTCCATCAATCTATCTCCCTCAGTATTTATTCTAACATCCCAAACCTCCAAGCAGCTTCAAACAGCTGGGATTTTTTTCTTATTTTTTTAATTTCTTTTTTTTTCCCCAAACCTGTCAAAGACATATTTCCTTCTTTTCCCCCAGCAGGGAATTTTTTCCTACCAAATTAACACTGTCCAAAATATGAAATGGTGATATTTTGCCCTGAACCAAAATGTAGTATCTGCTGTATATCATCAAAGTGTGACTCTTAACAAGGGGCTTTTGCAACATACCTTGGGGAAGAGGAGATCCCTAGATGGTCAGGGGGCAGCCAGCAAAACTACAGTATTTGGAAGATCCTTTCCTAAGTATTCAGGCTTTGAAGTCATGGCTTTCTTAACTAGAGCAGTCCTATTTCTGGTGACTCAAGTATTTTTTGGCAGTTTCAAAGATACACTATCCGTAATTCTCTGAGACTAGGCAGCTGAATTAGCTCTATATGTAATAGTACCTGCTATTAAAGATTGAGGCTACAAAAAAGTCCCAATAACATTTTTTTGAATACTCAAATGTTTTTAATTTATTAAATGTAGGAGAGTGGCAAACTGCATACAGTATGTCTGAAGTAACATAACATTTGTATTGGCATTCACTTCATCTGTACTACCTAATTCATTATTCATATCATTGCCGCACCCTTTCCCATGACTTAAATGCCTTTTTGGTTTTTTTGAATTCCTGAGTTTATTTTTCACAGATTCTGGTATATTATAATGATCTCTGGCCATATGTCTTGGTAGGCATGAGAACCAGGATATGGCTTCTTGCATTGCAAGAAGAAAATTGGCTTTGCTGATGGTACAAACATCAAGCTGATTAACAAAGGCAGCTTTTGGTACTCTGTAACTATGGGATAGAAACACATTGGACAACAAGGGAATATGTTCAATCAGAAACATTAAAAATGATGCTATCAAACTTCTTCCACTCATGCTTTTTCCACTGTACCAGAACAGTTACACATTTCAGCAATGAAATAATTAATAACGCTGACATCTAAGGAAGTGTTAACACAATTGATGGTAGAAAACAAATATAAATCCTCCCGTGTTTTCGTTTAACAAGAAAGAGAGAGCAGAATGATTAAAGACTTGCATGAGTTATGAACTGGACTTGCAGTGCGAACACAGGCACTACACCCAAAGCTCCGAGTTGTGCTCTGCAGATGTGCTGGGTGTGTGGGAAACATCACCGTCAGTTTGTCTTGGTGGGTTGCCTGATAAGCAATTGCTGTTTCCTAAGAAAGTACTTTTAAACTTCCACAGAGAAGCCTTTAATTCATCAGATGTTGCTGATTTGATAGGATGAAATTAAAAAAAGTAATGTATGTATTCATGTATGGGGATTTCACTACACGGGTAGGTTGAATTCATCTTTGTACTGATGGGGACTTTCACTTTACAGAAAATTGAAGGCAGTGGTGATCAGGAAAGATGTCACATGGCAAAAAGTCTTAATAGAAGAATATGAAAGCTGAATGGGAGTAAGTAGCTTGGACATCAGCTGGACTGGGCAAAATAGTAAAGCAAAAAACAGGGACTTCAGCTTTAGCAGCAGTGGTAGTCCTACATCCAAAGCATAGCACAAAGCTTGAGTACAAACCTAACACAAAGTAGCCTGTTAATTCAGACTAACAGTATCAGTGGGATTTAATTTAAAATCCATCCTAGGTTCAAGATAGAGAGCATTTTCCCTTAGTGATTCTGTTCTCTCAAATAATTTGTTGGGGGTTTTTTTAGGTAGGATTGGAATGAGTGCCTTGCTATCCACAGTTCCTTCAAGGAGGAAATAAGGACAGTGGTGCCTGCGCATGCATTTGGGAGGAGGAAGATGCTAAGAAGGAAAGAAACTTTAAGTGCTGATTGCTTCTCAAAAAGACAGGTGGAAATACTGTAGCCATGTCCCACCAGCTCTTCATTACAAGTAGTGAACGTGGAGGTAAAACCAGTCAGGAGTGGAAAAACTACCAAGGTGAACAGAAGTGGGGGCAGAGTAGATGAGCAAAACCAGAAGAATGACAGAAAGGTGAATAAAGTACAAGCATGTAAGTGGGCTAGGGGGTAGTGAGGGAAACTGTGCCGAATCCTCGAATCGTGTACCACTGGTATTCTCAGCAGGGTTTCCTTGAGGAGCACCATCACTCAACAGTGGTTAAGTGACAGAATACAGGTCTTGGGAGTTTTACTGCTGATGCTTTTTAACAAATCGAGGGCAAGTAAGGGGCACCATATATTTATTTCTCATTTTAGCACCAGCATGTTTCAGTTAGAGAAATCAGGTATTTTTTTCAAACCCTAAGTTTATTCAAAGTTTTTTATCTATTGTATGTCTGTACTCAGTGCCTTTTCTCCACGAGTGAAAAGGCCTCCTGATGTTGACAAAACTGGAAACGAGCAAAGGTTTAATAGGTTTTGCACTGAGCCTTACTAGAATGGGGAAAAAAATGAAGAGTATTATTAATTCGTGGTCAGAGCCCAGGACAAGGGGGTCATGGGCAGGTCAGGGTCATGTGGCAGTCCCTGTGGGACTCACCACAACAGTCACGGGGGGAGTGGGGTTAGCGATAGTGTCCTCGCCATTCGGGTTCCCCGGTGGAGCTGCCACCTCAGATGTAGAGGCAGGACACAGCCGGCTTCACCTGCCGCGCCCTGTTTCACCTGGTCGATGTCTGGACACGTAGGTGACGTCAGCACCCCGGTTTTCTGTCATCAACAGCCCTCTTGGTGCTCCCCAGCCCTGAACGACCGCCCTGGCTCGTGCCCGCGGCGGGAAGCTCGACCTGCGCACGCGGCGGGGAACCCGCGGCTCACAGCGCCCCGCCCCGCCCGCGCGCAGGCGCGCCGCCCGCGGCCTGGAGGAGGGGCAGAGCGCNGTCCCACTGACTGAAAGGGGAGCGGCATTTCCTGCCCCGGTGGCCGGGCCGCCGGGGTCGCGGACAGGGAGGTCAGCGCATGCGCGGGGCGTGGGGCAGACCCGCCGCGGGAGCGGGCGGCGAAGGTCGGGGTGGCCACGCCATCTTTCCGCTCTGCCCGAGGAAGGCGGCGGCGCGGCCGGTGCAGTGCTCGGCGGCCCGTGCTGTGAACTGCGCGCCCAGCGCCGCGGCCTGGGGCTGCCCCGCTGCGTCGCCGCTGCCGCCGCGCTTTATGCCGGCCTCGCCGTAGGGGCTGTGCTTCCCCTGCCTCACGGCGAGAAAGCCGGTGAGGCCCCGGGGGTCAGCGCGGGGCCGCGGCCCAGTTAACAGCCAGCACTGGTCGATACCGCCTGGTGCTGGGAACGCCTGGAAAGAGAGAGACTGGCCCACCTGTGTTGTCCCTACGCTCCCTTCTAGCGCCCTTCCGAAAGGGTTTAGGGAGGGGGAGGAGGAAGTTCACGGCTGGGTTTGTGAGGGAGCAGATGTGCCGGCTTCTGTGCCTTGGCAGCGGGGTTCTACAGGGCCTTGCTGGCCCATTCTTTAAACTAGAGACTAGGGGAGACCAGTGCCTCCGAAGTGTTGGGAGAAGTGACCATTTTTGGTTTTGCTTTTGGTTCCAAATGTAGGTAATTAAACCACTGCCTTTCACTCCTCTCAGAAATTTTCCAAACTGCCGTTTTGGATGTGGAAGAATAACCAAAATGATGTAGTAGTTACTGCTCTGTATCACAGTGAAGAATCCTTTCGGAAAATTTGTCAGACATAACATCGTAGTGATGGGCCTTTGAAAGTCAGGAGAAACTTAAGAATTTAGGAATTTTTTTCCAATACATAATTATGGGGATCTGAAGCCCCCAGTGCAAACTCTTTTTTTGGTTAAAGCTTTTCTGCGGCCATTAAACCAAGCAACATTCAGTTTGTTTTCTGAGTTACATGGATTATTTGCTGTGTTATTTGTTCTTTATGTTCACCTTCCCTTTCCTCAAGGTTCAAAAGTTGCGTTGTAAGAATTCATCATCATATGATCTTTGAAGCAGAAATTGAGATGTTTATCCAAGTCCGTTGTGAGTTACTGACGAGTCCATGAAAATATTCTATCTGTTGAGTATTGGCATTGCTGGAAAGCCCTTGTACTTGTTTGTCGATTTTCCTCCCTGTCAGTCTCCCCCTCGGTGTGGATGTTTGTTCTCTATTGCCATCTCTTGGGTGGAAGCAGGCCTGCTGAGTGCTTGTGATGGTTGTCCTCTAGTGGCTGGTTTGTAAAGAGACTATAAACACTGCTGTACTTGCCCCTTGGTGGAGACTTGTCTTTAAAGAACATAGCAGTGGGAAAGTATGAGTTGGGAAACAAACCTGTAGGTTTATCTTTTTGCTTATAGGCATGCATAAAGTTTTGATAATAATTTCTGTGCTTTTCATCATAGTTTCCCCAGGAAATGAGGTCTATGTGATTCCACATCTCATGTCTTTGGCTGCTAAGAATTGAACGTGAGTCATTTTTAGTCAAGTTCGAAAGCAGGATGAAGGTTTGAAAACAATTCTATTCCTATATATTTTCTTAAAATTAAGGACAAGGTCAAAGAGAGGGATGGTTGTTCCACATTTTGTTTGGCACTAGTCAGCATGTGCATACGGGCCAGCTGGATGGTATGTGCACGGAATGAACCACATGATACCAAAGGTCAAAGTGTCATAAGGGACACCAGTGGCAGTTGGGGTTTTTAGGGTGATGTTTTGGAGAGTTAAAGCAACAAAGGATACCAAGGTACTAGACACACTTGTTCTTCTGTTAGTGGAGCAGACTTGTGTACTTGGCATACTTTAAACCATAATTTCTTTTTATTTTTCTCTAAGCCATATGTTTCAGTATACTGGCTTACAGTAGTGAAGGTGCTGTTTTTGACAAAGATGTCTTTCAAAAGGTGGGTGAAGGATCTTACGAAGGGTGGATGAAACCGTTTTTTCCTGAAACAATTCAGAAAATGTTGGTCCTTTGATATACATGGAATAATTTTTCACATTTCACATTACGTTCACATTGCATGAGATTAATCCCAAATATAAATCTTCAATCTTCACTTATTTTTTTTTAATGAATACAACATATTTTGTGCCAGCCTCATCTAAAAAAGCATGAAATTATGCCATGTTGTAAAGATCTTATTACATGTATAGACAGCAGAACAGCTTTCAAAAATCAAATCAAATCTTGAATTAAATTATTTAGCTTTCACCGGGTAGAGTATTCCCAGAACAAATTTTCTAGTTCATGTTATCATAAGTGACTGTTGTTATTAGTGATGTTGCTAAAATGAAGACAATGGTAGTGCTCTTTAAAAATCTGTATTTTGTACCATATAGCTTTGGAACAAAAATATTCATTGTGTCTTGGAATGGTGCCACATCCCACCAACTTCTGAGACCACTGTAGAACCACCTAGTTAGTCTACTTTGTAAGTTGTTGGAATGTAAAATATGTTAAATATTTTCTCCTTGTTGAAGACTGCAAACTTTGTGAGTATTTCAAAAGTATTTAAAAATTAGTAAGACTTAGTTATGCATTTTACTATAGAAATAATGTTGATTTTAGATGGCTCTGATAAATGACTTGGTTATTTGGAGTTGAACACTTTATCTCTAATTAAAAATATTATAGTAATAAATATATCATAAAGACTAATCTATTAATTTAATAAGTCTTAGAATATTCTGAATTTGAGAATTTTTACTTGCAGGTTCTTTGGCATCTTTTCAAGAGTGCTTTTACTCTAATTATGTAATGGTAAAGGATGGACTCATGTCAGACTTACGCAAGAGGTTTTGCTTATTTTTTTAACTGTCAGCCTTGCATACAGCTGCAGGGTTCTGACATAGAACTTCTGCATGCATTTTTAACTTCTAATAGAAATTCTGTCAGTAAGCAATGCCAGAAGTTGTATTCTCATAAACTTACTAGTCATGAATTATACAGATATTGGACACAATCTAAAGACAGATGACTTGCTCAAGTGTAGTTTGCACAGCATCAGTTGTGGTAATCTGACAAAATATAGTCCACGAGGTTACTGCAACACAAGGAACTTTTAAAGTCTTTTAAAGGAATAATTTTTTTTTACTTGCAATTGGAGCAAATCTGATACTATCAGACACGTATTTTTAGTTTGTTTTTAAAAAAAAAGTACAGAAGTACACTGCACTACTAAACTTAGAAATTAGAGCAGTGCTAATCAGACTCCTGTACAGGTGAAGTAGAACAGGCCTTGGAAACTTAAAGGACTTCTTTAGTGTCACATGTGACATGTCAGAAGTGAGAATTGGACTCTGAGGCTTCTGACTCGTGGAGCCAAACTGCAAGGTTGTGCTTCCTCCCTGCTAGTAGATTCACTAGACATGTTTATTTCATAAATCTTTATTAACTATGTGACAGTAGTGAAATATTCCAAACAGTGGCTATGATAAAGTATCATAATATACACTAAATTAACATATATGAGTGTCCAAGGAGAAGAGGCCAGGAGACATACCACTAGCTAATACTTTTTTCCTATGTTGTACATCAAAAGTTCTGTCATCAACTGATCAAATGGAGTTTGACCCAAATTCACAAGGAACTCCTTTCCTATAGAGTACCAGAACTATACAACTTTAATTTCATGCTAAGCATGGCATTATGAGTTTTGAATGGGCAGATGTGACAAAAATCTTACTGGCAAGTCACAGGATCCATTGTTAGCACATTAAAAAGTACATGCACGTGGATCATGCAAGAAGAATTGACTAAGAATTCCCCAAATCAGTGTCTCATAATTTTGAATGTCAGTGCCTGGCTGCAGTCTAAATGCCCACGTAGCCAATGGTTGTTGCTGTATGCGTTTGACTGAGTGAATCACCAAAAGTCTTTGCTCTATATGTTTCTGAGGAAACGTCTTGTTTGCAAAGAGTGAACGACCTGATTTATTGCCTATGAATAGCATGAAACCTCATCAGTGGGCTCCAGGGACAAGTGTCTGTGGGAGTGTGTTAAAATAATTTACAATGAAAAGGTGTAAATATTGATTTGGATGTCATGAAGCTGTTTGTATTCTTCTGAAGAATACATATTTATTTCCCTGTCAGGTCTGCATAGTGCCATAAATACATCTTTATTCAGCAGGTATTATTCTGTAGGTATTTCTATGTGTGAGTAGTTGGGGAGAGAGGGGAGAAAAGTATGAGACTCTTTGGTAAGGTATTTTTATGCCAAAGAGAAACGCAATCTTTCATTTGCGAAGTTGCTTTCATTGTATCTGGGCTATGTGAATGCTTTTCTCAGAATTTCAATAGAGTCAACTGATGTTAGGGTGGTAAGTATGCATCATTTTTACTTATGCTTATTATGCTGTCACTAGAGTTCATACAAAAGTAAATATTTTTATTAAAATCTGGAAGGAAAATACTTTCCCATGATTATTATGTGGTCATCTTCTTTTGGTGGAATATTGCCCTTCACTATTGGGTAAACCATTGTGTCATACTTGAGGAGCTTAGGTTGAATAAAAGATTATCTTTGAGGAAATCCTTGAGAAGCAGTGTTGCCTAATGGGTTAGAACAGATGAGATTTGTGTCTTTTATACCTTTCTGTAATTTGTTTCTGCAGTGACTTTGGACAAGTCATTTTCTGTTTGTGACTGTCTCCTTAACATGTAGAAATGCTTTAACTCTGTAGGGCTTCATTACTAAAGTAAATTTTGGAGCTTAAAAAGAAATTTGTTCTAGAGGTCTTTACAGAAAAGGAATCCACTTAGTATAAGCAGGACAACTCTGTACACTGTATGAATAGCTCTGGATATCAATCCCATAGGCAGGATTTTTTTAACTGATGTTCAAATGCTTGTGATAAAGAGTTTGGACTATGTGTCTTCTTTTCTTATTTCTGTATAAATCAGGGGGGAAGCTTGAATTTAGCGAAGTTGCTTGGCTATTAAAGAAGCATAGTTGTTGGAAGTATTAAGCCCTTTAGTGTTAACTTACAATTTAATTGGAGAAGGAAAGGGGGTTATTCTTTTCTATGTCTAAATACATTGTGTCCCTGTCCCCAAACTCTTTTTTTTTTTTTTTTTTTAATGGTGAAACAGGTGAACATTTTCAGACTGTGCTACCAATTTGCAGAGGTTAGAGTAAGATGATGTTCTGATAAAAATGTTTTGGGCTTTTTCCCCTGCCTCCTTGTAATTTTAGTATGTAGAGATAGAAGTGCATGCTGCCCCTTGATATGCTAATAAAAAGGAATACACTTTAACAGGTCATTTATGACTGTTTTGATGAGAGGACTAGTGTTCTAACTTGCTGTGTACAATTTAATGTAGGTTCTTCTACTTACACTTGGAAACTAGGGAATTACTGGATATTTGTTAATTGCAGAACTTGAAGTGAAATGTCTCTCCATCAACCAGCAGTCCTGGTTAATGGGGGAGGTCCCTATAAACTTGCCAAAGTGACACTCATCTACAAGAAGAGCGGGAAGGAGGATCCGGGGAACTACAGGCCTGTTGGCCTGATCTTGGTACTGGGGAAGATTATGGAACAGTTCATCTTGGGGATGATCACGCAGCAAGTGCAGGACAACAGGGGGATCAGGCCCAGCCACCATGGGTTCATGAAGGGCAAGTCCTGTTTAACCAACCTGATCTCCTTCTATGATCAGGTGACCCACCCAGTGGATGAGGGAAAAGCAGTGGATGTTGTCTACCTGGACTTCGATAAGGCATTTGACACCATCTCCCACAGCATTCTGCTGGAGAAACTGGGGGCTCATGGCTTAGACAGGTGCACTCTTCACTGGGTTAAAAACTGGCTGGATGGCCAAGCCCAGAGAGTTGTGGTGAATGGGGCTAAATCCAGTTGGTGACTGGTCACAAGCCAACTGGTCTCCTGTGAGAATCAGAGCATGTGGTCATGAGGCTGCTTTCAGCTGTCTGAAGAAAGGATACAAACAATAAGTTACGCCTAACAATAATTTGCCATTACTGCTAATAAGCCTAACTTTTCTGGTGTAGTGATTTGGTGAGCTCTTAGGTTGATAAGCCTCTCAGTGTCTTGATTGCACCATGTGAAATTTAGGCTTCATTGAGACTAACAAAACTTTTGCCACTGATGTAAACAGGATCAGAATTTTGCTTATTTTCCTGTAGCCTGCAAAAGAATGTCTAATTTCTGTAGTGTTTGGACTGCTGATATCAGAGGCTCATCCCAACTGATGTGTGATGTGTTAGCCATAGTAAGCCGAACTGGTGTTGGCAATGACTTTTTGCAAAGCTAGATAAAATTGTGTTACTTTTATTTTTATGTTACCAGGTTTTCTACAGAAGCAGTTCTGCCTCCTGTAGTTCAGGGGCTGCATCAGATCTAATGCCTCTTTCCAGAGTTGCATTTATTCTTTGTTTGCATTGTCTTAGCTGGTTTTTTAATTTCTGTGACTTTTATTGCAGCCATTATCACAGAAGTCAGCTGAAAATGGACTGAGTGAAAAGGCTCTGTCCAGAAAACTAAATCCAATAATATTTTAACATTCATATTCATTAGAGCTACTACCCCCAAAAAATATTTATCCCTCAAGCACTAGGACAGATTGCCTCATTACAGTGACCTGAGTGTTACCGGAATAATCTTGAAAGAATTGCTGTTTAAATTGTGCAAGGCAAAAGATATACATTTTTGCCTTACTGAGGAAATATATTAAAGGGAAATGTGTGTCACTCCCTCATTTGTAGACGGTTATGGAGGTACTTTTGTGCTTCAATTCACCATGCTCAGTATGTAATTTCTAACTTCTGCTGTATTTTGTCATATATTGTTTTTACCCTTCTGTAGATCACTGTGTACTGATGAGAGGTAAGCAATTCAGGTATGGAAGATCAAACAAGGAATTAAAATGTGAACTAGAAGCCCCTTGTTTCTTTCAAGTCTCACTTTTTTTTTGGAAGGCCATGTTGATCTGTTTAACATCAGTGTTCATTGGTCAAGTCTGGGATTTTCTATATTGCCCTGAAACAAATTTCTGATTTGTACATGTATCTGATTCCTTGCCCAGTGGTATGAACAGCTTTATGTGGGCCTTGCTGGGTTTTGATCTGGCTAGTCCTGACATTGAAATTCTTTTAAGTTAGGACATGATACAGTTTGGTACTTTGCTGAATTACAGAGAGCCTTCTGCCAGAGATAAAAAGATACTCTATGTCATTGTCTATTTTCTACTCTTAAATTTAATTTTAAAAAAAATCCCAAACTTCTGGTTGTCAGGGCCACCCACTAGACCTATAACAGATGTTCTCTGTTAACCCCTCTCATTTTCCAAAGGGGAAGAGGAAGGGAATAAGGGAGAGAGACTGGAAAAGAAAACTGAAACAGCTTTAATGAAAATCATAGCAATAAAATTAAATATATACAAGTATATGCAAAACCAATATCAAACCCAACCCTCCAGGTGACAATTACGTCACTGTCACCACTGATGCAGTGGAGCAGGCACTCAGGAAGTCTCAGACTGGGTTCAGCATCAGGTGGGAACCAGATTCAGGAGCTGAATTCAGAAACTGGATTCAGGAACACAAGGATTGGGATTGAAGGTAGAACAGACAGAGTTTTCCTTGGATGCTGGCCATTGAAGAGAAATTGACCCTCGTGATCCCTCAGCTTTATATTGATTATGATGTATATGGAACAGAATACCTCAGTTTAGGGTCACCAGCCTTGGCTGCTCCTCCTCACAGGTGCGGCCTTTCACTTTCTGCACCCCCAACACAGTACAGAAGATTAGCAGTGACGTTGGTCTCAGAGGGGCAAGTAAAAGCAAGAACCTTTCTGCGCACCAGTCTTTGGTTGTAATTGTAAACATCAAGCATTGTCACTTCTGTAAGTAGACACTGCAAAAATACGCTGTTAACTTCAGAAAGTGCAATTACTTAGACTGACCTGAAAAATAAATCACTGAATAGAGTCAGTTCTGTTCTAGCTCAAACCAGGACAGTGGTGTTGGAGTCTTGAAAACTTAGTTGGACCGTTTCTGCAGGAATGACTTCTAGTGGCTTGTGATCAGACTTTGTATTCAATTTGTGTCTAAAAACACAGTAATTCATTCTGTGGGCTGGTAATTACATCTTTTGTATATGGAAGTGATAATTAATTGCCATGTTGTCCTGTTAAGATTGGTTATGGAAAGGTAACAAATAACATCTGTAAAATTAAGCTATATCACTCCTAAATGTCTTTTGCATCTTTCACTGTTCCCTTGTGAAAAAGGTAAGAGATCGATGTGCTCAGATATTATTTCTGCCTTCGTCATTAAAGAAGGTTTTATTCTTAGGTTCTTGAAATGGGATAAGTCAGAAGAAAGATCTGCTGCTGCAAGACAAGACATTAGAACCAGAAAGTTTTGAAATTCATTTTTGTGTGAAGTGGTTAATGTTATCAAGAAAGGCTAATAAATCATATTTTTTGATCGTGAAGCTTATAGCCTGATGAATGGAAAGGAGAAGGCTTTATTATGATCATGTAGTCCTTTTGAGGGGAGAGGGAGAAGTCATGTTTTTCAGAGTGTTCTAGAAAGGGAGATCTTGTGTGAATCTCAACAATGTATGCTTCCTCGGGTCATTGAATCTTCTCCAGTCCTGCAGGGCAACAGAACATGACTGGAAACATCATTTTACTGTTTGCAGTATTACTCAGATTAAACCTGTGCAAGAAGTTTAATACTTACGGTGCCCAAAAAAGTAGCCCTGTTAGTAGCCACAGTCCCTTAAAGATTAAAATGGGGCTCTTTTTCCCATGAGACCTGATAATGTAATTCAGAAAACAGATCTGACAACTGCCAAAGTAGTAATTATCAGAGTAGACAGAGGAAATGGAGGAGAAAAATAGAGGGATTAGCTACTTAAGGAGAATTTTTAGTCTTAAGTATTGATAGATAGCTGTCAAGAAGATGGCTGGTGTTATTTAGTTTACCAGATTTTGCATATTACTTGGTCAATGTTGATTCCTTTCTCTTGGCAAAACTGCTCTTTGGTTTTATTTCCAGAGGAAGATATACTTGCATGCAATTTGTTTTAATTTGGGAAATCTGCATATAGACAGGCAGTTTTCTATAATAGGGATTTTGTTCTTGTTGCAAAATACCTGTGGATGTAGGCACAAAGAGGAATAGGCAAACTTGTTCTTACCTAAAAAGTTACTAAATAAAAAATTGACACTAATCAACACTGGATGAAAGCACTGTCTAGAATAAAGGTGGAAATTGCTCTCTAGATTATTCTTGACTGCTGGACTGCCAATGAATGTAGATTAGACTTAATACCAACCTGTGAAAAATGACAGGCATAAATAATACGTATTTTTAATTTTCACATAGTCTTTTTTACTCTTGGATCTTTCTGAAGTTTCTAAAGTATTATTCACTCTTTTCCCATTAAATGTTTTCTAAATTTCTCAGGGCTAGGGTGGCAATAATACTTTTTCCTTAAAGTGGGAAATAAATCATGTTTGATCATACTGCTTAACTAAGTATGTCTTATATTTTCTGTCTGTTCTTGGCAAATTAAAGGAGAGTTGTCAAGTTAAGATGAAAAATATACTCATGGGAAGGAAGGTGAAAGAACATAACAGACATATTATGTAGAGAAATAATGAGAAAATAGTATCTGTGTTCTGAATAGCTGCTACTTTTTTTTTTTCTTTTGGCATAACCTCAAAATATCATCCATTAGATAGTAAATTTGTGGCATGATTATCATAATCTTTGAAATGGAAGAGTAGGTTGGTCTTCTGCTCTATTAGTGTATCAATCATGCTGTATCATCATCGAGTTAAGGGTGATTAACTAAGGAGTCAAAATCATGGTATCTTTTGATTATATAATATACTGAAGTGCTTACCTAATATCTAGTCTCCTAATTCACAGAATCACAGAATAGTAGGGGTTGGAAGGGACCTCTGGAGATCATCTAGTCCAACCCCTCTGCCAAAGCAGGTTCACCTAGGATGGGTTACACATAAGTGCATCCAAGTGGATTTTGAAAGTCTCCAGAGAAGGAGACTGCAACCTCTCTGGGCAGCCTGTTCCAGTGCTCTGTCACCCTCACAGCAAGGAAGCTTTTCCTTGTCTTCAGACAGAACTTCCTATGTTGAAGTTTGTGCCCATTGTCCCTTGTCCTATCATTGGGCATTACTGAAAAGAGATTGGCCCTATCCTCTTGGCATCTGCCCTGCAGATCTTTAGAAACATTGATAAGATACCCTCTC